>JARVZY010009197.1:0-25445 GCA_030686995.1 Artemisia argyi
GCTTATAGTAAAATTATTAGGGTATATATGTTCACTTACATGGTAAAACTCATATAAGTACGCGTATAATAATACTGAACTTTTTTGTTTTATATCAATAGTCATGTTAATTTTCAGTAACATTTAGCGTAAAGTAATCACACTAAAAATTACTTTGTAGCGAAAAATAATTGTACAAGAACACATAACGTATTACAAATGACCAACTCTCGATCTTTTCTAATCACAAGCTTATCACGGTAAATAATCATTCGAACTAGAGCTACTACTACAATGTCTAACTTTAGCATCCACCTCTAATCGAACATCCCCGAGAGCGTTCGTCGGGATTCCACCACATGTTTTACACCTCGTCGTGACCAAAATCTGTCTACAAGACGGACACGACGAGTGCGAATTTAACCACTTATCAATACATCCAACATGAAATCCGTGTCCACACTGTGGCAAAACACGGATTTCATCTCCATCAACATACTCACCCAAACAAATAGCACACTCACTCCAACTTAACTTTCCACATCCATTCTCATCATTATTTGAGTCATACTTGAACTTAGGAATCACCTCGATTACTTTCTTCTTAAGTCCTTTATTCGCGGACCGCGTATCCCTAGTACTATTATTAGCTAGGGATCCGCGACGCATCCACGCACATCTAGCTATTGCTATTAGACTCACCACAGAAACTATGGCACATAAAAGTGCTGCTAGGATAATAACGAAATCTGACTCAACAGTGGCTGCTTGAGGTGGATCAGCTTCTGTCAGTGGCTTATCTAAGGCTGACAGGATTCTGTACGGTCGTGTCATTGTTTTTTAAGGTTGTAAGTAGTGTGTGTTTTAGGTGTAAGTGTGTGTGAGATAAATGTCTAGCGGATATATTTTGATGCTTTGCTTGGGCAGATGGAAAGTGGATATATATAATGAATGTGCATGGGACCCATTTTCACAATTGCATGTTCACATGTGTCATTATTGCAGACAAGGGATATGTTTTAGCGTTGGTCAGTTGCAGATTTAGACACGTACTGAATTGTGTTTAATACTAGTATTTTAGTTGTTGATTTTATGCTTTAGTCTATTGACCTGATTTTTTTCATACCGGCAAGGCGCCAACAGTTTAGAATGTTCTCCTGTAAAACTACCATCCCAATATGTTGAAATTTGAGTTAGAAATACTTGTAGGATCAAACTTATTTGACCTGTTATATAAAGAAGTCTGCTTTCATTGACTCGCTTGTGCTTACAAGAACAAAATTATGTCATCAAATTTACAAAACTATGTAGATTTTCCTCCCATTGCTTTTTATTAATTCCAATTTCCAAATATAGTTTTGATACTTTCATTTCCACTTTCTATAATGGCTAATGAATTTTTAAAACTAACAACAAAAAGATAGGTTACCAAAAAAATATGAAAAAAAAGAAGAAAAAAACATTGAAACTAAAACAAGAACTCTTAAAATTAACCCACACTCAGAACTACACTTATGTATGCAACTTCTATAAACCTTCACCCAAACACCGCCGATTCTGATTGCATAATATCTTACATAGAAGGTAAGAAATTTACCTTAAAGTAAATAATTTCCACTAATACCTTAAAGGTATTACAGTTGATCGTAAACTAATATTGGCAAAGCAAGTATTTCGCAGGTTTATTTTGTTCGATAATTTCGTGTATTATGTGATGTTCATCTCCAACCTCTAATTTATGCCAAAATCATTGTACGTATGATATGTGACAGCAAGAAAATGCTAAGAAAATGACGATTTAGGTGTATAGGATGATAACTTGACAAAAAAACATCAAGAGAGTTGTTGGTTACTTGAAGACCCATATTGCACATTAGTTTGCTTTAAAAACTTGTCTGAAATACCATCAGATTGATGAAAATGTATGGTCATAGTTAATTACGTTCTACTTGAAGACCCATATAGCACATTAGTTTGCTTTAAAAACTTGTCTGAACCATCAGATTGATGAAAATGTATGGTCATAGTTAATTACGTTCTAGACAACATTCGACAAACGCTGGCTCAATGCTCTTTCCCTATGCGATCGGTCCCCTACAGCGTTCGAGCTTTACTATTATGGCCTATATATTGACCACTCATTTGTTTGGCAAGTTCTTTCGATTTTCCAACCTCTAGCTAGTCGTTAGAGTGATTGTCAGTGTTCCTGTAGAATGGGCACATGGGATCTATTTTTAACCAATTCCAACATTATGCAATGTATTTATAAGTTTCCTCTTCTAGTGGCCATTGTAGTTCTTTTAGTCATTTTCATAGTTCATTTACATTTCACAGACTCGTAGCTAGAGAAACAAACCATTTAAGTTAGTTTTAATAAACTCCAACCGTTGCAAATGAAGGTGGCATTGTTCCATATCCGCATGCACTAGGTGATCATCCGGGACAACCTTTGAGGATAGTAAATTTGAATGACAATTTTCTTTTGATTTGGTAAATATAGTCAAATGTTAGAAGGTACTGTTAATTAAGGCGTGTTAAGTATAAATGTATTAGCACTTGATATGACATTATATGATTATGGCAATTCTCACTGCTAGCACAAGAATTATTTCATACAAAACTGATGTATGTACTCAATTATGTCATGGAATTGTGTTGTTCATCATGAAATCCAACCACTATATAAAAAATGTTTACACAAGACACATAGAATTGAAGTAATCTACTATAGCAAATAGACTATTTGGGTATTTAGCATTGTACTTGACAGAAAAAACATAAAGATGAGTTGTTGGTTCCTCATTGAAATGATAGTCATTGGATTGGTTGTCAAACCATTTTACGAGCACATTTGATTAAAATGTATGGTCATGGCTAATTAGTTCTTGATAGCAGATGATGAAGGGTTGTCGACCTCTTCTGCAGTAATTGGCCCCTAATCCATTTTAGCGTTTTTGTGAATATTTAATGGCTTACATTGCTAGATGGAAACTTTATGTACCTAACGACAACTCGTTTGTTTGGAAAGCTCCTTTTATCATCCAAAAGCTTCAAGTCGTTAAAGTAATGGTTAATTATATTGCGAAAGGGGCATTTGTGGCCCTTTATTGTTCCAATCCCTATGCTGTGTGATGTATTTCTAACTCTCCCTTTATTGAGAGAGAGGGCTGAGGCAATTTTAGTTCATATGGTCATTATCATGGTTTGTTTGGTAAGAGATGGTGTATTGCAGACTGAGTTGTATTATGCGACAAATTACCTTCTCGACAAGAAAGATTGAGAGCTTTTTTGTCCTCTTAATTCCCATGTGACTGGTTCCTTTAATAATTTGAGCGTTACTATTACTACCACCATGGCTTAATTGCACGTTTCCCTTTATGGAAGTTTTCCATACACAACTCAATGTTTGGCAAGTTCTTTATATCTTTCAAACTTCTAATTGTTAAGAGTGACTGTCAGTGTTCATATAGAATGGGATAATGTAGCCTATTTTGTACCAATGTGGCGAATGGAGTTCGTTTGGTCATTTTCACAGTTCTATTGGTGATACATAACTTATATCCAATTTGTTTACCAGAAAGATCATTTTAATTCTTTTTAGTAATTTCCAATCATTTCAACATTTATATAGCGTCATATCGACAAATAGCTAGCATAGATATCAAGATATGAGTACGTTGTTGGTCACTCCATGAAGACTCATAGTCTTGCCTGTAAAATTATTTAAAGATACAATTAGATGAAAATGTATGGTCATGGATGATTACTTAACTACAAATTACAAGGGTTGTCTCAATTTTCTCTTTTATGTGATTAGTCCCCTATATGAGCATCACTACAATGGCTTATGGACAACTCATTTGTTTGGCAAGCTCAGTCTATCTTCCAAAATTCTAGTCGTTAGAGTGATTGTCAGTGTTCCTGTAGAATGGGCAAATGGGGCCTCTTTATTTATTTATTTTATAAATTGCAACATTATTCAATGTATTTAAAGTTTCAAATTCTAGTGGCCACTGGAGTTCATTTAGTCATATTCACACTTCATTTTGTGACACATTACATTTCAGATACTTACTGGTAGGAAATCAACTCGGAAGACGAGTTTTAGCATACTCCAACCATCTTAACATACATCGAGGATAAAAAATGAAGGATAATAAACTCCAATGTTCCATCTTACGGTTTATCTCGATTGGAACCCTTTAGGTACTTCTCTTCTAGCAGAAGAAGGTGACATGGTTGAATTTTAATCCGCGCACACAAGGTGATCATAATCCAGTTTGATATATGACAAACGGAAATCCCTCTTACGAGGAGAAAATAGCATCATATTTGACAGATAAAACATAAATATGAGTTGCTGTTTTCTGAAATACTCAATGGATGCTTGTCAAACTTGCTTATGAGCCCATTAGATGAAAATGCAAATTAATGGTCATGGCTAATTTACTTTAACAACAACAAATACTGAGAACCTGTTGTTCTCTGTTGTTTCAATTGGCCCCAATCCATAACTAGGGTCATTGCAAATTTTAATGGCTTACATTCCGGCAAATCCTTTGTTTAGAAAACTGCTTCGATCTTCCCAGCTTCAAAACATTCAAGTAAATGCCGGTCTATATTTGAAAGGGGCGTGTGTGGCTTATTGTGCACGAATCCCAACTATGTATGATGTATTTCTAAGTCTTCTCATAAAGAGAATTCTAGTAGTGGTTTTGGGCGATTGAAGTTCATTTAGTCAATTTCATGGTTCGTTTGGTAATGGCTTACATTTCTTGATGGTAACTCTTTCATACCGACGAATCCTTCGATCTTCACAACAACAAGACCTTCACGTAACTGCTAGTGTAATTGTGAAAGGGGCATGTAAGGCCTATTTTGTACCAATCCTACAATGTGTGATGTATTTCTAAGTTTTCTCTTAAAGAGAGTTCTAGCTGTGGCTTGAGGCGATTGTAGTTCATTTAGTCATTTTCATGGCTCGTTTGGTAAGATCCGTTGGATTTCATAAGCTCAAATGCTATTCATGTTTCTAGTTTATATCAGACACTTTTATGTATTATATGTATATTAGTTTAAGTAGCCATGTATTCAACCAATAAGGTTCCACAGAACATTTAGGTTAGGATTGATGACATGTCGTTTAGGCAGTTATTATAGTTGGAATACAGTTTGTGACAGTTATCTATGAAGGGTTGTGACTCTTGGATCAAACTTATTGTTCTTTCGCCTCTGATTAAAGATGTTTCTGTGAATGTTTTGTTTCGCTATGAATGTAACCAGGAAGGTTGTGACAGAAACTTGTAACCGAATAAATAATAAAGAAACTCTGATAATAAACTTATAACAGAAATTCACAAACATGTAATTTTATTGATTGAGTGATTGTTTACAGAACCTAACCTATTTATACAAAAAGAATCGTAGCCTACAAGAAGAGGCATACTTGTACACTAAAAGTAAACGTTGTGACTTTTCCTAATCGTTGTAATCTATCTAAACTCAGGGCCGGCTTTAAGGGAGTGCAAGAGGTGCCATTGCATAGGGCCACCCTTTAACGAAGGCCACAAAATTTCATGCACTTTATTATATGTATATACACAACATGAGGCTTGAGTTTAATCAGGTCACGCACTAGTGATACATGTGTATTTTGTATGTGTATTTAAGGGACTCTTTATGGTGATGGCACGGGGCCACCGAAATCCATGAGACGGCCCTGTCTAAACTAAATAACCGTTTATACACTAACAAACTAATCGACCCATATTGACCCAGCCCATAACCCAAGTGTTTACAGGCTTTACATAAAACATAATATACACTAACTATCCTTATCGTTGCTTCTATAACATTAATGGTCCAACATTCACCCCCCTAATGTTATAGACGGCAAAGTCTTCAATTCTTCAAAGTTCTTTTATAGCAATGGTTCATCATCTTCGTATTGAATCAGATTTGCTTCATCCTTTTTATTTTCCCATTTTGGACATTCATTGCTAAAATGCCCAAGTTCATTGCATTTGAAACACTTCACGTTGCTCTTGTCCCGTTGTGCTCGACAATTGCCTTGACTTCTCCCGGACCCCCGACCTCGTCCTTGGCCACGTCCAAAGTCTTTCTGGCTTGCATTCTCATGACCGCAACGTTCACACTTGTGTTCCTTGGTCTTCTCCTTTTCATCTACTTTGCTGAAAAGTAGGCTACTGGACCCATCTTCTTCTTTGACTACCTTTTTCGTCCGTTCTTCGAAAGCTTTTAATCTCCCAATGGCTTCTTGAAATGCCATCGTATTAAGATCTGCAAACTGCTCTATTGCTGCTACAATCTGCATAAACTTCTCTGGTACAGAACTTAAGAGTTTCCTAACCAGCCTTTTATCGTCCATCGTATGTCCCAAACTGCTTGCTTGTGTTGCAATCTCACTTATCTTCCTGGCATACACATCTAGCGACTCATTGTCTTTCATCTTTAATTGTTCAAACTCCGACTCTAGTGTTTGAACACGCGCCTCCTTAACTCTATCAACTCCAACATGTCGAATTTTCAATGCATCCCAAATCTCCTTTGCCGATTTAAGGTTAGCAACTTGCAATACCATACTTTCTGGAATTGCTTGATTTAACATTGCAATTGCCATGTTGTTTTTCTTTTGATCAACTTCAGTGTCCGTTGTTGGTTCAACCGCCTCCCAGATTCCATGGACATTAAATAATGCTTTAATCTTTACTGCCCAAATCGTGTAATTTGTTGAATTGAGAACCGGGTATTGGAACGTCATTGATGTTCCATTATCCTTCGTAAGTTCGTTCTTATTTTTATCGCCTGCCATTTTCTTTTTCTTCCTTCCTTTTCCAATCTTGATTAAATTTCCATTCTTTCACAAATACTAATCTGGTTTATTTTATTTATGCCTCCAAACCCAATAATAAGAATAAAAGAAACTGATTATATTTATAAAAGATTCTTAAAAAAAACAAGCCTGGTTTCTTTGATTTCTGGGTGTGTGATCAAACCCGCCTAGCTGTTGAAAGTCAAATCCGTCTAGCAAATAATTGTCACGTCCGCTTCCTGCTAATGACACCTATTGTCCGCTTCACCACTATTGACAATCAAAACCGCTTCTCCGTTGTTGATCTTGATCAATCCCGCTATTCCGCTGTTGATAATCAATCCCGCTGCCCCGCTGTTGTTTACCAATCCCTCTAATCCGTTGTTGATCTTAAACTACCCTATTTTCAGTGCCCTTCTGATCTTCCTTTTTCTCCCTGAATCAAACACACGCTTTGATACCAATTATTGGTCATTCGCCTCTGATTAAAGATGTTTCTGTGAATGTTTTGTTTCGCTATGAATGTAACCAGGAAGGTTGTGACAGAAACTTGTAACCAAATAAATAATAAAGAAACTCTGATAATAAACTTATAACAGAAATTCAGAAACATGTAATTTTATTGATTGAGTGATTGTTTACTGAACCTAACCTATTTATACATAAAGAATCGTTGCCTACATGAAGAGGCATACCTGTGCACTAAAAGTAAACGTTGTGACTTTTCCTAATCGTTGTAACCTATCTAAACTAAATAACCATTTATACACTAACAAACTAATCGACCCATATTGACCCAGCCCATAACCCAAGTGTTTATAGGCTTTACATAAAACATAATATACACTAACTATCCTTATCTTTGCTTCTATAACATTAATGGTCCAACAAAACTGAACCATCACACCTTTTCATATCGTGCCTGTTTACAAACTATATATAGGCATTTGTATTGACAATTAATATCATCAATATAACATTTATTTCTTGTTTCTTTTCTCTCCGAAATTTCATGTACCATACACAATATTTCTGCACTAACCCTACATTAATCACCCTTGATTCATACTGCACAAACCATGGTGAACACCAATACTCACATTGAAAACAAATGGGGAAACCTTCATGGGAAATCTGTTGGCACTTCTAAAATGTGGCATTAGAGCCAAAAGCCTGGGAGAATAATACACAACAGATTTCAGAGGGAGTTCATCCAGAGACAAATCAAGAGAGAAAGTGAATCGAAATTTGGAAATTGCATTAAGCAAATTTCAAAAGAATGCAAGGAGATGCTGAAAAAGAAGTTAGAAGAGTTTCATGTGTATAATAATCAAATCTCACAGAAACAAGCAACTTTGGAGAGGCACAAGAAATATATTTGTTTTGAGTGCAGACTTAGAGGACATATTGCAAAGAACTGTCCAAATAAGGGAAGTCTCACAGAAGATGCAGGCCTTGAAAACATCACTAACACACCACATATTCAAATCACATACCCTGAATTCATCTATCTGTCATCTGACTTTATGGTGGAAGGAATAGATGAGGAAGGATGGAATAAAATTTGGTATATAAGCAACCAAATTAATAGGCATGTTTGCTCTAACTTGAATCTGTTTGTAAAGTTGAAGGAGAAATTTACTGTTGAGAAAATTGAAGATCAACACAAACTGATGTTTGTTCATGGAATTGGAGAGGTGCAGATAAGAATTGGATCAGAAATCCTGATCATTCCTGGTGTATACTTCACACCAGATGTATCACTCAACATTCTTTCTGCAAGACCTGGAAGCACAGGCTTTAGAACTGACTTTCAATGGAAATAGGTGCAAACCTATTCCCATGTTCAAGAACCCATCAGACTGCTACTTTGATAAGAACAAGATGAATCAAAGGCAAAATGAATACATGGAAGGATACTTCAAATTGCTTGATGAAGATTCTCATCACAAGGAAGAACACACACAAAAGACAAATATCTTCTCACAGAAATGCAACATTTGTGAAGAAGAAGGGCACTATGACTACATGTGTCCATTCAAAATATCAACTGCTGAAAGCACATCACAAGACAAAGACTATGTCTTTGTGAAAGGTGTACACTTTCCAACCCCAATCAACTCTTTTATGATTATGTTTCATTCCTAGATTTGCTTAAAAATGATATATGCTTATAAGTCAGGAATGGGACACTTTTAGGGAAAAATTCATTAAAGTCTTCAAATGGTTTTACACTGTCTATCTTAAAAAGGACTTACCAGGACCCATACCACCCAGAATCCATGGGAGAGAGATCCACTTAATGGATCTCTATAAGCTTGTTGAAACACTAGAGGGATACCTAAGTGTAAAATTTTCAAATCTTTTTGGATATATTGCTGAAATTTTTGGCCTACAAAAGGAACATGGTCAAGAGATCAAAGATTGCTACAATCTCTACTTGAATGTTTTCAACTCTTATTATAACACAGCCAGGGTATCACACATTGAAGCACATGGACTTGTTTCAAAGGGCAAGAGAAACTGCCATGATGATCAGAAAGATCAAGTGATCAAACCCACTGCAATGAACATTCAAAAGGATAAGAAGATTGAGCACTTTGGCGTGAAGCTTGAAGATCTCAATGGCAATTTCAACCACATCAGATGAGCATTCATAATGAAGAAGGAAAAGCAAGCACAAGCAAGAAAAGGGAGGAAGAAGACAATGAAAGCAATGCAACTGATGATTTCACCATCATCATTTGACTACACCAAGACAGAAGACAAAGGATCAAGCATTTGATCTTAGGGAGGAGTGTTGGATTTCATAAGCTCAAATGCTATTCATGTTTCTAGTTTATATCAGACACTTTTATGTATTATATGTATATTAGTTTAAGCAGCCATGTATTCAACCACTAAGGTTGCACAGAACATTTAGGTTAGGATTGATGACATGTTGTTTAGGCAGTTATTATAGTTGGAATACAGTTTGTGACAGTTATCTATGAAGGGTTGTGACTCTTGGATCAAACTGAACCATCACACCTTTTCATATCATGCCTGTTCACAAACTATATATAGGCATTTGTATTGACAGTTAATATCATCAATATAACAGTTATTTCTTGTTTCTTTTCTCTCCATAATTTCGTGTACTGTACACAATATTTCTGCACTAACCCTACATTAATCACCCTTGATTCATACTGCACAAACCATGGTGAACACTAAACACCAATACTCACATTGAAAACAAATGGGGAAACCTTCATGGGAAATCTGTTGGCACTTCTAAAATGATCCTATATAGTTACTTTCTTGACAAGAAAGATTGAGGGCTCTGTCGTCCTCTTAATGTCCTACGACTCGTCTCCTAATCCATGTAAGCTTTATTACATATGCTTGCAAGCTTTCCTAGATGGAATTGAATCTTTTGGTACCTATCAACAACATAATTCATTTGTTTGCCGCAAGCGCTAGCTTTTATCTTCCGAACTTCTAGAGTCGTTAAAGTGATTCCCGATGTTCCTATAGAATGTCTTTTTGAATCAATTTCCACATTATGCAATGTACTTTTAAGTTTGTTCTTCTAGTGGCCAGTGAAGTTCTTCTAGTTATTTACATAGTTCATTTGGTGACACTGGAGGTAATGTTTCACAAATTATTTCTAGGAAAGTTATGTTATTCTTATTGATAATGCCTAACCATCTTAGCGTCTTTAGGTACATTCCTTTTGCAGAAGAAGGTGGCATGATTTTTTATCCACACTAGGTGATCATATCATCTAAGTTTAAGTGCATAACTTATGACTAGTAGGGTACTTGCGCGTTGCGGCGGCGGGTACCATAAAATAAATGTTAATGACACCAAATATTTAGTATTGTGTCTGCATGTCCGTCATGGACAACTAATAAATATATAAAATGCTTAACGATATTTTATAAAGTGCAACAAGTGAATAAAATATATTCATTGATGAGACTACAAATTCATATGTTTTGCTTATCAGCTTAATTGCATTGTATCATGTGGTAAAATGATTGTATATTTTAGTGAAGGTGTGATTTAATTAGTGTATTAATTGCTTGTGATTTAAATGACTGTATTTGTGCTTTGAATAGTTGTAAGTAGTGCTCTTTTATTTGTAATAACTTAAAATCTATATTAGAAAATCTTAAATATTTAATAGGAGAGAAGGTCTAATCTCTATTATAAGTAACCCACATCCATTTGGTTGGAAGTTCGTCACACAATATAAGATATCATTGATACACAATTGGTAACTAATTGATCTGGTTCTGGTTAAGCTCTCGATGATTTATGGTTCAATTTTTAATTATATTCACGTTATATCGAATCGCCAAACTGACGTTGTTATGGTATTATGTACTCTTTAAATACAATTTAACACTAAAATCAGAAATATATATTACATGTGAAATTATGACTGAAGCAACGAGGGCGAAAGAGGATTGATTTGGTGATAATTTAGAACATATTGATGAGTTGTGAAGGCTTTGGAAAATTTCCAACCAAACAACATCCTACTCCATAATTGGGTTGGATAAAGAAAGGGCCACATGTGAAAGTGAATGAGGTTTGTATAATCTCAATTGCTATTGAAAATATCTATCGTGATGTTATGTCTTGTGATGTGGTAAACTTAGGAGCTAGTCATGTTTTTTTAGGAAGGCCATGGCAACAAGATTTGAATGCAATTCATAGTCTGAAGTTGAAATTTTATGTGTTTAATTGACGTGGAAAGAGCATAACTATTTTACCCAATGGTATAATGCCCTCGGATTTGAAGACGGATTGCTAGACTATTCTAGTGATGGGAAATAATGAGGACAATGATCGAGGGGATGAGCATGCAGAAGATCACATGAAGCAACGAGGGCATACGAAGCAAAGTGATGGTATGTGCCTTAGCATTCTGCCTTGGGCATAGACCTTAAGAACTTTGCTCAAGCCAGAATTTCACACAAATTTTTGTGCCGATCTATGCTCAAGTCCAAAAAATTTCAGTTTTGTTATCTACGAAACTTTTGATTATTAATATATTTCGTGTTTTTAAGAGTTATCTCATGTCAGGGTTTTGTTCCTTAGAGGTTTATTCTTCTTTATCAACCTTTGGATTAAGATTTATTAAATCTCGTTTTCGCGTCGTGCGTCAAGTACATTGGATGAAGCATGACATATCAAGAAAAGAACCGGCACCATATGACATTAAAGTGAAAATATTATCACACTAGATTTACTTCAGCAATCTCAACTCTCAAGAGAGGCCAGATATAACATTTTGAAAGACAAATCGATTATTAAAAACAGATGTAGATTAATTAGAAAGCAGAGGAACTATAGCAAAAATATCATCAAGCATCAAATATTACTGAATAACTTTTTCCATAATGTGAAATGATCACACTAAATAATCGCTTGAAGTAGAGCAACTACAGTGTTGTTTCTCGTTATTGTTTGCCTCCAATGGAACTTCAACAGAAACCATTGGGACTTTACCCCAAGTTTTGAACTTTGAGCTCACCAGAATCTGTCTACACCAAGGACATGAAGAGTGTGAACTCAGCCATGTATCAATACAACCTACGTGAAATCCGTGTCCACACTGCGGCAATACACGTATCTCGTCTCCATCAACATACTCACCCAAACAAATCACACACTCACTCGAGCATAACATCTCAGAGTTCCCATATTCAGTGTTGCCATTCTTTGAACTATAAGTAAACTTTGGTATCACCTCAATTATCTTTCTCTTGATACCTCTATTCGCTAATTGTTGGGCCTGACTAACTCTATCCATGGGTGGTACACAGTAAGTTAACCCGATGACAGCTACAAACAAAATTAAAATAAATACTACCACGACGACCATGTCTAGAGGACTTAACTCAATATCGGCTGCCTCTGGCGGTTCTACTGTTTCCGACGAGGACAAGAATCTGTACACACGAGTCATTGGTTGACAAATTTTACGAGTAGTTCGATTTTAATGTGTAAGTGTGAGATAGTAAAACATAGAAATATAAACTAAGAGATTAGTTTGTTGTCGATATTATGCTAAGGCGGAAAAATGTGAACATATGTAATGCGTGTGAAATTAGGAGTAAGTAGTAACCAACTGTTAAAATATTTCAAGGTTTACTCAGTTCTTGAAAGCTTTGTTTTCTACGCAATATTTTTTTTAGCACAAATGTTTGTACAATTAGTATATGATTTTATAAAAGGAACTTGAATTGATTTAAGAAAACATGAATTAGATAGAGATTTTCATCATTTGTTTATTTTATTGTTAACGCATTTGCAAATGGAAATAAATAGCACAAGATTGGCGACGGTCGCCGCGTTGCAGGCGTGCCTATTTTTTTTCCGAAGCAATTTTGCATAAATAAAGTAGAATATGTGTAACTCATTCCAACAATGCTTTAGTTATTGAGTCACAACTGTTTTAAATCCGGCGTGTATCGCTTAATAAAGATATAAATTTTAACCAGATTTGAAAGCTAACCTAACATTACGTATCTGCAAGTTGAACTCCAAAACTGATCCATTTTAGTCTCCGCTTCAGGGCCGAAACACATCCATTCATTCCCTACTTTTCACCTTAATCCACCTATTTCAGGCCGCATACGCACCCCATGGCAGACCCGATTTCAGCTGCCAAGAGTGAGGGGTTCAGAGCTTCCCCTACAATCAATTTGAGGAAAAACACTTAGTTACTGGTGGGGCACTGTTATTTTTACACAACACCAATAGATCAAGACATCTACACAAATAAAAAATGGCGACTATTTGATCCTGGAATGAACATCAGCAGAGACCAACCATAGTTGAACTCAGGCATGCAACATTTTCTTCAACATGTGGAAGATATTTGTGATCAATGTGACTTAAAATCCAACTTCTTTAATTTAATTAAGTACTTAAACCTGCTATCTATTGCTGCAAAAATGCAAGTCTGGAGCTTAACTGTTGGTGTAGAAATCATGATCCCAGACGAAAATAAGCAGCATCAAAAGAGAAAGCAATCAGTACCTGCATAAGTTTCATGGAAGTTTTAGCATCCATATTGTGAAACGTGTTATTCCAAATAAAGAGTCCACTTTAGTGCCTGAAACAACCAAGAACTCGATGCCCCCCTTCCATTTGTTTATACAACCTATTTTGACTGATTTATTGTGCTATGTTATTTAACCTAGCTCACTCGGCCACGTTATCACTTCAAAGATATGTAGTTTAATGGTTACTAATTTAAGTGTACTATTTCATTTGGCACCTATCCAAGAATGCGTCACCCTAATCATGCATCCTTCTTAATCTATCATACTACGTATTAACTTGTATTAAATATTTATAATTTCTATATAATCATCAGCACTAAAATGTGAGATCTTGTATTTTAGAAACAAAGTGACCAGATTTTAGAGGATATGAAGACTATAAGTTTCTTACCTTTTTATGAGTGAAGAATTATGATTCTTCATACACTTGAAGGTTAAATAAACCAATACTTAACCTGAAAAGCATACGATAAATATACACATGAGCTTCCACCTTGTAAATCACATCCTCTAATAGAATAAATCAGTTTCAAAACGTGGGCATTGCAGGTATCTCCATAGGCTCGTGAGAAACAAATCAAATTTAAAAAATTCATAGCATCATTAGAAATTAACAAATTTATTAAACCTAATCCAAACCCATTCTGACCCATTAATCTGCCTTGACCACCTATTTGGCTTCTTAACAAATACATCTTAAAAACGAACCTTTTTTGTTTCTTGAGTTGTTGTCTTGCTTTTTCAAGCTCTGATAATGTAAGGTCCCTATCACGCTTGAAAGGTAAGATCTCTGACTCCATCTCTATCAGAATTTTATCCATTGAGACAGATTTCAGTCATTTTAGAACTACTACTGGCTGCAAAGACGATAAAATAAATTAACGTTAAAACAGGAAATAATAAAGCTCTAGTCACTTGCGAGGAAGTATTTTCAAGTATATGATACCTGCTGATTTATTTTCTTTTGATTCAACAGATCCTTTTGCAAATGGTCCATCAATTGCTTACCAGAAACAACCTAATCGTAACTTTGTGTCATAGATAACCTGCAATATACATCTGCTTCAGCACACATTCTAAGCATCAAAAACAGTAATAATGCCACATGTAAACAAAAAAATTGCTGCAAATGCATGAAAAAGTGATCTTCTTTTACACGTTTATCATGTCTATACATCCAAATTACGTCTGAAACTTCAGACTTCAAATCTAGATAAATAACTAATAAGCATCCTATAACCTGATAAGCCAAAAAAAGTAACTTTATCAACTTTACAAAAACTAAATAAGCTCCTAAGCAGGGGAAAATAAGCTAATCCAAAAACACCCCCTAACAAAACAACAAAACCCATACCATGTGGTACATGTGTATGCAAAGAACATATGGTTATGTTTAAAATTGTTAAGGTTCTAGTGCAACTCATATTCTGATTTTTCGATAGCTCTCATTGCAGCAACTTAAGAAATTAGGTTTTACGCTTTTAAGTAAATAATATATTATGCTGGTTACGTACCTGTGTAAATTGGGTTTCAAATGATCAAGCTACGACTTAATATCTCTTCTGAACTTTGGATAATCTAGGCTAGGCCATGAAATGACCCTCTTTGACCCATTAGCTGACCCGCTCTGTCTCACTCCACCATCTTTCAAAGCGATACTCTTCCGACCTCACATGCGCGACATGGATAAACTTTCGCTGCTTTTCCACATTAAAAAAAGCCAACATTAGTATGACACCTAATAAAAAAAATCAGTAACATAGAGACTTTAGTAATTTCAAAATACTTTTTGTTGTGTTCCGCTATGAAACTTGTTCCATACCAATTTTCGTACTGGCCTAAAAACTTTTCCACACATCCAAACAGCCCTACAAATTACCGAGATAATGGAAAGAAATTGCGCCTGCATCTTTTTAAATAAACTGTACTTAACTAAGGTGGAAGATAAATGATTTTGATGTAAAGTCATACTTTCTCAAGCAATAATATATGGTATTTAGTGGCTGAACCCAAACAATTTTACAAAATCATAGCATTTTGGAAGATGTTTAAGATGAAAGCTAACGTGCAGAGCTTCTTTAGATGCATGAAGTTGCAGCAAACCCCGCGGTTACAGCTATTGCGTGTGGGTCCTCTTTATTTAAAATACATACCTAAACAAAAGATGAAATTTATCCCAACTGCCCGATTGTAATGGTCAAAAGTTGCAAGGATTTGCTGCTTCATCCCCCCTCAACAACAAAGTTGGTCTGACTTCCCTCATCATACCTACATATACGTTCATTAAATGTCAATGGGTGAGGGAGATCAGTAGAGTAACAATTTTGTGGACATATTTCATATAGTGAAAATTCTAAAACTGAGTAATAGGATATGTATAAATTATAACTAATCTCAGGTATTGCTTTATGGCAAGAGCATGGAAACACAGGTGTTAAAATTGTCACGATTACATGGCGTGGCTGCTTCTAATATGAATTTGAAACCTGGAAAAATGCAACCACTTGCTGAGGCTACTTCTAAGCAACTGTATGAATTTGAGTTAACTAAAATTCAGAAACTTACATGTATGAGCTTCTTTAGAGCTGATTGAATCTGTAAAAGCATTTCATCACCCTAACCCACCCATTTCATTAGCATTGCCTGTGACAGCCCATCACACCACTGCATTAAGCAATGAACAAATTTATCCATCACATTTGGCACAATAACTATCTAGTTCAAGCGTATAAATGTGTTTCTCAATATATAAATGAAGCAAGCCTAAAGTCACTGTTTGAAAATTTATATGATATGTTTTCTTTAGCTTACAACCTAATATTGTATATTCGATATCATATAGCTATTTTTAAACTGAAACGCTAAATACCCCTTCCACGTTTAAGTCAAATACTGAAAAGCAAAAACTTTCATATACCCCTAACAAATAAACTCATCCAAATACCCCTAACAAAACAACAAAACCATCCTAAGCCATAAGCAAAATCAAATAAGCCAATAAGTTGTGGTAAGTTTCCAATCAAAACCCTAAACAGTATATCATAATCAAATCCAACCAAATCGAAGGTATACCTTTATGAGAACACTGATAAAGAATCAAACCAACCGACCCCCACCATCACCATAAACGAAAAGTGGCAGCCTTCAAATGGCACCAACCTCCCGGCACGGCTGCAATAACAATCTTGCAGTGGGTACCCCGCCAAGATACGGGAGTCAGCGTTTCTGATTTTTTGACACATACGCTCTGTATTCCTTTCCTGTGAAGTGCAAATGTTACTACATTAGAGATAAAATACACATATATGGAAGAAATAGAGAAACTTGTCGTGCCTTAGATGCAAAGAAGAAATGTGATGCGTAGGGATTGCACCAGGCTTTACCTCTCAAGGGATCTTGAGAAGCTTACAACCCCCACCAGGCAGTGTACCTGATCGTTGTAGTATAGTATAGTGACAAGTACCGGGGGATTGATCGTTCAGCTAGGAATAGTGTCGCTAGGATTAGAAAACCTAAATACTAGTTCTAAAGGTGAGGGATGATTATTTTTGTATTTTTATATTTTTTAGAAAGCAAGTAAAAATCTCGGGTTTAAAGGATTTGGGCGGAATTAATTGCTAGTCGACTAACCTAATACTAAAGATGCAATCAAAATAAAATACTAGAAATGAAAATAAACTAAATTAACTAAGGTTGTGAGGAATAAGTGGAGAAATCGTGTTTACGTAGATTTCACTACTCCCTAGATATCTTTTACACGTTAATTACTTGTTATAGTTGCGTGGATGACAGATTGTATTCCTTAATACCATTCATGGGGTGGCGCACTTAATTCCCCAATCCTATGAGTGCCTACTTTACTCCTATGTCAAGCCGGCTAAGAAGCTCCTATAATGGGATCATTAGAATTTACTCATGCATTAAATACAACCAATAAAACCTAGTGCACGTCAGTTCATGTTTCCTAAGACGTTCAAGCATGTTACCATTTGGAGATCTGCCAGTTTTCTTAAGCCTAACATCGAAATCAATCATCCAATACAACCATAAACAAGTAATCAACACATAATTAACATCTAGGTTTCATTAGATCTAAGCAAACACAAGATAGATCTAGCCTAGCATGATGGAATTAAGACAAGAACAAGATATAGACAACCAACACATAGACATATTGATTGAATTAGAAGAACACTTATCTCAATTACACATGAAAGGGTTCAAGGGCAGAAAACCCTTGAAAAACCTGTAAAATTCGTACTAAGTTCGGCCTTAGGGTTTCTCCAAAACTTCTCTTTTTTTTATGAATGAAAATTAGAAAACTATATATAGGAAATTGAGGCTGACGGCGTCAAGACCAAATAGGTGACGCCGTCATCTCGCCGCCAAAAGAATTCTCGGACTGCCTTGATCTACTTCTGACGCCGTCAGGTTATAACTTTTTCCAGGCCGTCACGTATTTTACTCTTGACGCTCTTCCTTGTGACGCCTTCATTTCTGTACTGGGCCGTCATGCAATTTACTCTTGACGCCGTCAAAATGTTGCTCTTGACGCCGTCACCTACTGTTCCCAGCTTGGAAAATTAAGTCTTTGGCGTTTTCTTCACTTTTATGCTCCAAAAACGTCTGAATTGCTTCTTTTTCCAGATTTCACTCCCAAAGTACCTAAAATCACAAAAGGAACGATTTAGGGCAATATTTGATCAAATAAATTCAATTCCGGGCTTAAATGACCCCCTAAAAGTGGTTCATTTTTCGCCTCATCATATACCCTTACACTTGAGATTTGCTTGTCCTCAAGCAAATGCGCTTTTATTCTAGTCAAAATACAAGTTAGGGGTCATTTAACACTAATATAAAAGTAATTACAACAAATAATCGTTCCACTAAAGACCAATAGACAAGCACGGAGGTCATACACAAGCACCTCACAAATAGTGTTTAGATACTCACATCTCTCGGGTGTAATAAAGTATAAATTATAATATGGAAACGGAAGATATCTCTCACTACCTGTCATAGCAAAATAGATTACCATAGGCTTGGGAAAGGATCAAACCTCCACCACATGGCGTAAGCACCTAGGATAAACTATCAAAGAGGTCTTTTAAAGGGTTGTAACGTTAGGTGTAGGGATATGAAATACACGGTTTTGTTGGATATAGGCAGTCTTTACTGGTGGCGAGTTAACAATCTTGGTTAATTACATGTATAATATGGCGTTGCTAAGCTAAGACTAGACTCGACTTAAGCTAATAAATGAAAAATAATAAAAACATAAAATAAACATAGAATGAAACGGGATGGTAGTCCGTATGTTTTTTCTCTTTTTCTTTTTCTATTTTTTTTTTCTTTTTCTTGATTTTTCGATTTTTTTTTTTTTTTTTTTTTTTTTTTTTTTTTTTTTTTTTTTTTGTGCATACACTCTTACCCTACCATCCAAAATAATATATCATAGGGAATGAACATTCCCCTTACACTTGAATTTTTACATACTTTACAATAAACTATTCTAATGACTCGAATTAAGAAAATCAAAACACTTGGAGTACTTTTAAGATTAACGTACATATGGGGGTAATATATGATGTTCTTCCCCATTACTCCATACAATAAGTACTTTACCCATGAGTCTCAATCGTCCCAAAACAATATGTACAAGGATATGACTCGACTTAGCAACCATGTAATCAATTAGATAGTTAACTTAGGGTTTAACAAATAACAATAATGCACTAAAAATGAGCGCATACCCGGAAGGCTAAAGCGATTTGGTTGTACATTTAAGTGGGGTGTAACAAATTCTTCCTTTAAGTAAAATGCTTAAAGTTAGAAACGAAAAGATAGGATCGGAGGGGTGTACTAGGGGTTTCGTGTACTAAAAATGAGTACAACGCTAAGGGTGTGGGAAAAATTAATTGACTTAACTAGCCAAGTAATATGACTTAAATGGTCAAGTAATTATGATACGGGTTTAACACAAGGGTGATCCTAATGCCTCTTATCATGTAGTAAATCCTACTACACGAATGTAGTCGCACTAGCGGTCTCGGGATGCATCACTAACGCAAGTTCTAGAATCTAAATGCTACCGGTACACTCATAAGCACTAATAGTAAATGCTTTTCCTATCAAATCTAAAGGCGAACCTCACATATTTGGGTGGAAAATTTTTCTGAATATACGGTTATGTGCTAGTCATACAATCTCCTATCCATGAGACGCTTGCTATGGCTAAAATTTCACTCCTAAATGTTGTAAAAAAATTTAAATTTGGCGCTAAAATTGCACTAACAAGTATTTCTCATAGTTTTATTACACATCTACCATTAAACAAAACAAACTCAAGCGAAAGTGCATATGTAAGGTATCATCATTTTACCCTCCCCTTACACTTAAGATGAACATTGTCCCCAATGTTCAAGTAAAGAATGTAAAAGTGAAAAAGTAAAAAGAATGAAATCAAATACTCCCCTGATTCGCTCGGTATGGATAATAAGGTGGCCAAGTTAAATCTTCCTCCAAGAAAATGAACAATCAAAGCTTCCCTTCCAGAATAATAATCATCTTCTTGCCATACATAACCTGTAAATCCTGAGAAAACAAACAAGGTAACCTCGCATAAAATCGGCGGCAATCTATATAAGTTACTTAATCCTAGAAAACAAAATAAGATATAATGCTTGTGGAATGAAGTTTGCAGATTTCCTGGAGATTATAAAACTTAATAATTCAACAAAAACTTTAAAACTCCGTTAGAAAAACAAAACTGGTAAAATTTCCAGGTTTTTACACGTGACGCCGTCAAGAGTAATCTCGTGACGTCGTCAGAAGTGATCTGCAGAAATTCTTATGTTAAGTTTTCGGAAAATTTCTGGAAAAACTTGGTCCTACTTCTTGAAAAATCCTACAAAACTTCATTATGACTCAATACAAGCATTTGACTCTAACAAATACGAATATACATGTTCACTTAATATTGTGGAGAATCATGATCGGTTTGTTTCTTAAAAACATATTTGGGGTTTCCCCTTACACTTATCTTTTGCAAAAATACTTTTAGGTGGAGTTAAGACTAGGCCAAGACAACAAAGTAAAGTATTTCCACTATTTAGTTGAGAAACATGATCTACCAACAATAAAAATAAAGCATGCATACGGAAGCAAATAACAAACAAACAAAATAAAATCACACAAAGCATGGGTTGCCTCCCAAGAAGTGCTTTTCTTTATTTACGAGTCTTGTAGCTAGACTCAAGGTCATGGGTTACTACGTGACCTCATCGTTGGTTTCACTCTCTGGGTCGTCTTCTAAACCAGTTTTGTATTCCGGACCTAGTTGCAAGCATTCTTTGTAGAAACCAAGCATCCTATTCCTCACATACTCTACTCCTCTATGTCTATCCTCCTCATTCCTATAATAAGCCGCTTGCTTGTGTTCCTTTTCTATATTGGAGAGAAGGCGGTATTGCTCAATCTTATAGGGCATTTGATAGGCAACCTCATCATTTTCTTCCTTAAATCTAACTATCCCTAGAGTCGGATCATAACTCATCCTAGTGGCCTCAACAAATGGTTTTCCAAATATTATTTGGCTTAGGCAAGCATCTATCACCGGACGAGTGTCTTCTACTATCATAAAATCGATCTCATAAGTGAGATTGCCTATAATCACATGTAATCCCTTCACTCTTCCTGCAAAATTACTTATCAGATTCTTATTGGGCATCATCCTAAAATCAAGTTGTTTCTTCATCACCCAATTGTAATAAGTCCTATTCATGATGTTTACGGGGGATCTAAGATCGATGTAAGCTTTCCATATATGCATGTGCCCGATATTGCATGGTATGTTAATGTTAGAGGGGTCTCCCATTTTGATAAAGGGTATGCCAAGGATATACGGTCTCTCGGGACTATCGAATAAATCCTTATGGTATTCCTGTTCTTCCTTGGTGGGCATCTTATCAAAGTATTTCTCTATAGTTTCTACTTCCTCTAACTCCTTTTCCTTATTAACCTCGACTTCCCTACTTTCATCCCTAGTTTCGGTTTCTACTCCAACTTCATCCTTGTCATTTTCTTCTATCTCCTTATCTATTGGCTTAATGATGACAACATTGACAAAGTGGACATGTTTAGATGATGAGGGGTCCTTAATTTGGATTCCGTTATTGGTATCCCTAGTGTCCTTCCTAGGTGTAGTTAACGCTTGGTTGTTGAGGACTTTCAACAAGTTGTCAATCTTGTTTGTCATCTCCGTTTGTTGTTGGTTGAATTCGGTTTCAAACCTAGCTATGCGAGCTTCTTGAGATGCCATGAACTTAGACATCAATCCTTCAAGATTGTTGGTACTACCATAGTTGTTAGAAGGATTGTTGTTGAAAGTACGGTTGGAGGGTGGACCGTTTGGTTGGTAACGATTAGGCGGATTGGAAGAATTGGGTTGATTTTGTTTCCACCTAAGGTTTGGGTGATTTTTCCAAGAGGGGTTGTATGAATCACCGTAAGGGTTTGGCTCGGGCTTGAAAGTGTACCACTTATCTCCCGCTTCATCGGTACGCGTGGATGCGTAGTCAGCAAAAGCTGTTCCGGGGAGTTCCACACAATCACGAGTGTCGTGGGGACCACTACATAATTCGCATGAAGAAGTGATTTTGTTCACTTGGCTTGAAGGCTTAGGAGCTTCTTAGGATTTCATGAGAAACTTAACTTGGTCCTCAAGTTCCATGATCCTACGGTCGGGAGTGCTAGAGTTGTTTGAAGGCAAAGATATTGCCTTGACCATTTTGTTCAAATCACGGGGATCATTCTAACTTTCGTTGTCATAGAGAGCAAGATCTTCTATGAGTTCCCATGATTGTTCCGCACTTAGATCACGTAGCTTACCACCGGCCGATTGGTCAATGGCTCGCCTCATGGAGAGATCGATATGGTCATAAAAGAATTGGACTTGGAGCCAAAGATCTATGCCATGATGAGGGACTTTTTGGAGTAAGTCCTTGAAACGAGTCCATGCTTCATAAAGAGATTCATTTTGACGTTGTTGGAACATCAAGATGTCATTTCTAAGCTTAGTAGTTCTCCCCGGTGGGAAAAATTGAGCAAGGAAACGAGTGGTGAGATCATCCCATGTGGTGATGGATCCCGCGGGTAAACGCTCAAGCCATTGACTAGCTTGATCCCGTAGAGAGAATTGGAATAGGCGTAATCGGGTTGTCTCTCTAGTTTCAACATCTAGGTCTATGGAGTCTACGATTTTAAGGAAGTCCTTAAGATGTTGGTTTGGATCTTCGGAACGAAGTCCATGGAATGCACATCCGCTTTGCACCAACCGGATGGTGTCGGATCGCAAGGGGGTCACATTGGCTCCGGTGAGCTCAATGGTATTTCGGTAGCCTTGGTGGCTAGGTCGGGAATACTCTCCTAAGGTTCGGGGCCTAAGAGGTTCTAGTGGTTGTAACAATCGCATTTTCAGGATAATTACTATTCCCTGAAAATTTTACTATTCACTTTTACTATTCATTTTTTCCCGAAATTTGATTTTTTGTTTCATGGCCTCGAGTGATAAATCATTTCCATGGCAAATTAAAAGTTTGACCTTCATAAGCACATTTTCGTGAAAGTTAATAAGGAATTACACGTTTTAGGGTAAAACGTCATTCAAAAATTCTACGCACAACGAAACTCGACCGCGTTAAGTGACCCCGCATCGGAAAAATGTTTGATACACTCATGATTTATTTGAGAATTAATCATGACTGTGAAAAACATGACCAAAATAAGCCTCGGCCGTGAAAAGCTGGAATTTTCAGTTTTCAAGTGTTTTTACTCAGCCGTAACCTTAGACTATACCTGCACCGCATTTCTAAGACGATTTAAGTTTTCAACTTATTAGAAAAAGTAAACATATTTTTCCCTCCTCCTTTGACCAAAAATCATTCCTTGATTTTATAAGTCATTCCTTGATTTTTAGGCTTACGGTTTGATGTCTAAAAGACATTTAATACCAACCGACACTAGACTGAGCCCAGTCTAGACATTATAAGTTATTTTAAATCATTTTTATCCTATTAGAAAAGTAACATTTTATTTTTCTCAATTTTACGCAATATTCATACGTATTACGCGTTTTAGACCCGTGTTTCCAGTTTTAGCAGGGTTTTACCACCCCAATGGAACCTACCACTCATTTTATATTTTATTATGGAGTATTTTGACAAGTTTATTCATTCTTCCAAGTTTCGTATTTTTACGATACCCGATTTTAAGTTTCGTGACTTAACGACTTACAGTTACTGATTAATGGGACCTAAACTCACTCCGTAAATGCAAGATATAATCAAAACTTCATCTAGTCATCCTAGATAAGACCATGGTCGAAATTTCTAGTGATTTACCAAGCAAAGTGGCTTGGTGAAAAGTCTTGTGCTCATAGGATGATTACATTTGTCCAAACTTTCTCTCCAAGTTAAACTTGGTCACCAAGTTTTAGGAAATTTCCTAATGACTTCCTAACCTCCTCAAGGCCATATAAAAGCCCCTCTCCCCCTCCTTGGCTGTTCCATATCACACACACACCAACACCCTTTCATTAGCTAATTTCTTCCAAGTTTCATACAAAATTCAAGTGCTACAACAACATAGAAACACTAGTTTGGTTTTGATTCATCAAACTACTTCCAAACCCTAGAAACTTTGGTGATTCTCTTGAGTTTGAATCCACTCAAGTCACCTCAACTTTCATCCTCTCTTTCAAGAATACAAGGGTAGAAAGATTGCTTGAAGTGAAGTGGGGTGAAGCTTAAGTCTATCAAAGTCCTTTTCCTTACATGCTACTTACCTTTCTTTGTAGAAAGCCAAAGTTGTAAGCAAACTCTAATACACTTCCTTGCTTAAATATCATATTCATGCTATTTACATATCATTCATGCTATATATTGTCTTGTGATCATGTCCATGATGTATAAAAATGGGTAAAACAAGTTATTACAAATGATTGTTAACTTATGTTATTTAAACAAGTAAACTAGTGACTTTTATGGAGAACCACGACCAAAATAGTACAACTATGATATTT
The DNA here is from genome assembly GCA_030686995.1 of Artemisia argyi. Classification (NCBI taxonomy): domain Eukaryota; kingdom Viridiplantae; phylum Streptophyta; class Magnoliopsida; order Asterales; family Asteraceae; genus Artemisia; species Artemisia argyi. The sequence goes on from JARVZY010009197.1 coordinate 24,959, forward strand.
GAAACTTACTTACTATTAAATAGGACTTAACAAGGAAAACATAGCAATTTGAATCACCCAAAACGAGTACCCGAGTCAAAAGTTATGACCATTTGAAGTTAGCAAAACCAAAACGCCGAAACTGCCGATACCTACTGTTTTGCATTATGCCATTTTGAAAGTCACCCTTCTGGTCCGATTCATCAAAAAGTTAAAACATGAAAGTTGTCCGGAACGACGTTTTCGTTCAGGCGTAAAGAAGCTCGAGCCCTGAAAACGCTTTCCGAGTGATATTTTCTTCAAATTCTTAACAGCCCATTTTTAGACCAAAGTCATTATATAAAGGTTATGGTTTATAAAGACCAAGAGGTCTTATGACCTAGATTCAAGACCACAACCATGGCTAGAGCCAAGGTTGAGTCTCAAGACCATGGAACAATGACCAAAGGTCATGGCAAAGCCATGGCTAAAGACCATATAAACATACCAAGGCGAAACCATGAGCTAA
>JARVZY010009198.1:0-25472 GCA_030686995.1 Artemisia argyi
AAAGTGATAATTCTGATTTTCCTCATTATTGAGTCCCAAAAATCCGGCCCTCATCAGCCCATATACCTTCTATATTTATTTTGTTAACTATTTTTCATTTAAACACATTTAAAAAACCCTAATTCTCTCTAAAATACACATGGCAGCTAAACCATTTTTCCATAGGTTTTTGGTATTTTTCTTGGGCTATTTCTAAAGCAAGAAAGGCTAGAAAAATAGTGGTGGTAATTGTTGAAGCTTGATTTGATCATCGGATACTATTTTGTGTCGTAAAATCCTAGCCGAGAGGTATTAATTCTCCACACCTCATTCGATCAATATAAAAACTTTATGGTATTTTGTCACTCTCCTTACATCATATATGATCCAAATAAAATGTTGGTTATGATCCATACACGTTAAAACAGGTAATATAGAATTAAACTATTTGTAAACCCTAAAATATAGCAAATATTTATCCGATTGATATATAATTTTTCGTGGCTTATCATTATTTTTCTGAGATGCTAACTTGTTTATAAGACCTTAATAAAATGTATTTGTAATTTTGGGAAGCCTTGAAATCGAATTGATAATTATTTTTTTTACCGATTGTATAAAAATATAAAAGGGTTTGAATGGTTATAAAACTAGGGTTTTCAGATTTTTGTGATCTTAATTAATGTTATTTGAAGCAATGTTGCAAAGATCGGCCGAATCGGCCGATTAATCGCTAATCGGTGATGCACCTTGTCGATTTTCGAAAATCGGTGAAAAAATCGGCCTAGGCAAAAAAATCAGAAAAAATGGGTCAAAAATCGGCCGAATCGGCCAAAAATCGGTCGAATCGGCCAAAAATCGGCCGAATCGGACAATTTAAAAAAAATAGAAATTTAGGCATTTTACTTAATTTGGGGATCGTTTATTTCATTTATAACGTACAATGGGCCTCATAATCAGAATTGAAGCCTTTTATTGAGGTTTATAAACATAGAAGGCTTAAAATCAGTTAAGATGTTTAGTTTGCTATCCAGAAATTCCCAAAACATGCAGGAAATGCCAAACCGATTAATCACTGCCTTGACCGATTACAGGCTGCAGGGTGGTCGACCGCCCGACTACCGGTTCACGATTTTTGCAACATTGATTTGAAGTAATTAATCATGTTATGAAATTGGCAAAAAATTAGGGTTTGTGTTTGTGAATTTAATTTTAATCGGTTAGAATAATATAAAGTATAAGGGTGCCTTTTGAAAATATTGAAACATAAGGGTTATTTTTGTAAGTCTTGTAAGACCAGGGGAAACTTGTTAAAATTATGAAGAAGGTGAAAAGTGTGAGTTTTGTAAATATAAGGACCTAAAATGTAATTATATGCATTTATTTAATTAGACTTGTATTTAATTTAAAATAGAGGGACCATTTTTGTAAATTACGAAAACTAAGTGTTTATTCTGTAAATAATCATATTGGGGGGCTAAGGGTGTAAGTGTGGTAATTATATGGACTTGTTTGTAATTTTGATAATTAAAAGGATATAAATGGTAATTATTTAAGTTAAAGGATTAAACTTGTTTAATTATTAATTACTTTTTAATTCCAAAAATAGAAATTAATTCATAGAAAATAAATAAAAAGTCAAAAAAATATTTTTCTTTTTCTCAAAATTCTTTTTAGTTGTTTAAGATTTTTAGAAAATTGTTTCACATTTGTAGGATCATTTTTCAATAAAAAGTTACGTTTTATTTCGTATGTTACGTTTAAATTTCGCGTTTGAATTTCCGTTTTTAGGTTTTAAACATTAGTGCATACTTAGCTTGTACTTTTTGCTTATTTCATTATTTCTTTTCATAAATTGAATTTTCACTATCACAATTTTCACATTTCACTTTTCACAACACGATTCACGAATTGATATTTCAAGATTCCATTCACACCTTCGTTGGGAAACGACTCGGGTGATCCGTATTTCTCGCGGATTTTCTCGATACTTAATATATATACATATAATTGAGCGAATTAGTTTCCTTCAAGTAAAATATACACATAAAATCTCAAACTATAATTAAGTTAAATTTTTTTATTATTATTATTTTTAGGGTTCAAAAAGGGTCCGTTAGAAATTTATTATCCTGTATCTCCTGCTTTTTGCTAAAGAAAAACGTGATATTCACGAATAAAAGGATAATATCAATGGTAAAAAAAACGAAAAAAAGAAAAGAAAAAAGACATACCATATTACAATCTTGTGAATTAAAAACTAAGCCAATGAAATAAATGTTTGAGTTTGAGCATTAATATCTTTGCTCATATTTCTTCTATATAAACCCACATATTTGCATATCACTTTCTTATGTTGTATCAAATTTTTTATTACATTCAGTTCTTTAATTTTCTTAGTTAAATTTTATGTAGAATTATTTCTAAACCAAACTATATTTAAATTAGTTCGATTTCAACGTTAAAAAGTTTGATTTAAATTTGGACGCATTAACATTTGGTGAACATCAAATGTTTGATTTAAATTTGCGGGCGGTAGTTTTTGCAGTCTTGATAAACCTTGCTTTGATTCAGTCTTGCTCCTATGATTGCTTAGCATTGTGATCACTCATCATTGACTTGTTATAGGGAAATATTTCACGACGGAATGCACACAATGAGTCATCACTGCTTCCCAAACACATAGATTAGCAATCGCAAACTACATATACTTGTATCTCATATCGTAAAGTTAAGTGATTAATTTCCTTGATTTCTCCTCAGATTCTAAAGAAAGAAAGATCAACTATGAAGTAGTTCTTTCTTATAATTTATCTGAGCATAAATTTAAGGAGATCTCGTAACATGATGATGTGAAATATAAGCATGATGGCTACTAGAAAAGGCGTTTTGGGGGGGGGGGGGGGGGGGGACCATTGATGACTTATTTTGTGCATCTCGTTGGGAAGCTTTTCTCTACAACAAATCGGTGATGAGTAATTACAGTGTGAAGCAGTCTTGAGATCATGCGGGGCCGGAACGGCATTTTAATTAAGATTTAAAAAGTCATAAAAGATGTGATATAACATAACATAACATAATATAACATGATATTAGAAAGTGTTATTCACTCAAAAAGTTGTGGTTTATACTTTTTAAAAGAATTAATTAAGCAATCTTTAAGACTCTTCTTGAATAAAATTAGTAATAATTATGTTTCTTTCAATGAAAAGATACGAACTACATTTTTCTTAAGCATCCATTACAAATTTATTATCCATTATCTCTTACTTTTTGTTAAACAAAAACGTGATATTCATGAATAAAAGGATAAGATCAATGGCAAAAAAAAAAAAAAAAAAAAAAAAAAAAAAAAAAAAAAAAAAAAAAATCATATTACAATCTTGTAAATTAAAGGCTAAGCCAATGAAATAAATGTTTTGAGCATTAATATCTATGCTCATATTTCTTCTATATAAACCCACATATGCATTTGTTCAAGCATCCAACATTTGCATATCACTCTCATATGTTGGATCAAAATTATTTTTATTACATTCAGTTCTTTAATTTTCTTACTTAAATTTCATGCGGAATGATTTCTAAACCAAACTATATTTAAATTACTCTCATTTCAACTTTAAAAAGTTTGATTTAAATTTGTGCGCATTAACATTTGGTGAACATCAAATGTTTGATTTAAATTTGCGCGCGGTAGTTTTTTCAGTTTTGATAAACCTTGCGTTGATTCGGTCTCGTTCCTATGATTGCTTAGCATTGCGGTTGCTAATCAACTTCATGTTATAGGGAAATGTTTCACGATGAAATGCACACTAGGAGGCATCACTGCTTCCCAAACACATAGATTAGCACTCGCAAACTACATATACTTGTATCTCGTATCATCAAGTTAAGCGATCTGTTTCCTTGATTTCTCCTCAGATTATAAAAAAAAGAAAGTTACACTATACTATATATGATGTACTTCTTTCTTATAATTTATCTGAGCGTAAATTTATGGAGATCTCGCAACATGATAATGTGAGATATAAGCATATTGTGGTTACTAGAAAAAGCGTTTGAGGACCATTGATGACTCTTTTTGTGCATCTCATTGGGAAGCTTTTCTCTCTACAGCGTATGGTTGATGAGTAATCACAATGTGATGCAGTCTTGAGAACATGTGAAGCCGGAACGCCAATTCAATTAAGACTTAAAAGGCCATAAATTTTCATCATATGAACTCTGGTGTAACTAATAATAAGACAACTTTATGCACACAAATCTTACCTAGCTACTTGTCATAAAATTTGACCAAGATGTAGTAGAGTCATCTGAACTGATATGGTATCCTCATGTTGGTCCAAACCGAGAGAAATAAAAAATTGGCGTTGATTACTGGCTCGACTCAACTAACCATGATTCTGATGGTAACTCAATCCTTTGTCCAACATGTCAAGCTGTAATTGAATCCGAGAAATATCAATTAAGCTGTTGGTCGAAGATCAAAATTCCAGATGTAGAAGATTTTCAAAGTCTCACAATAAAAAGGGATTTGAAGGAAAAGATGTCGCTGGACATTAAGTTATTTGATATATGATTGTTGTTATATTAACTGAGTAAAAGATAAGTGTACTGATAGAAACTTTTGCAGCTTTGCTTAATTGCTTTCGATTGTATATGTTATCAGTTTCATTTCCTTGTGCGGAGTATAAGTTTTCTTCGTTCTACGATCGAGTAGATCTGTTTTAGGATGAAAGATTATTTACCTATTTTTTCAAAAAAAAATTATTTCTAACATCGGTGATACAAGTTGATCTGTGATGATAAAAAATTTCGCAAAAATCACCTTTCGTATATAGTATATGTATTGTTTTGTTTTGTACGTGTTGCATTCACATTGTAAAAAGTACAAGAGATGTGCTCGCTTACAGAATGAATATGAATAAGTTAGGTTCCGCATTGGAAAGAATGGTTTGAGAAGTGTTGTCACTTAATTATCATAGACCTGATTTGTAAGGCACGCCGGTATCTTTAACCCACTTCTTCCCTTGGATAAAAGGGTTGATAGTGAACATACTCGCTTCCTTGCTCGCTATGATTTTCAGTCCTTTCCAGGTGACTCTATTCTTTGTCACGACACCTGGACCATAATTACCAAATCCTGCGTAAAATATTGTGTCGGGAACTGATGTGCCGACCCATGGCATCCATCCCTTTGGATCAATGAAGCTTCGCATCATGTTGTTAGCATAGACTGTAGTTGACTAGTTCTTCCAAGGCCCCCAAAAATGTTTGAACATCGCTAACTCCCCGTATGGCCAAATAGTGCAGTTTTGGATAGAAGTGCTAGTGTTTTGATTAGGTTCTAACTTGCCTTGTGCTATGATCATGTTTTTCTGGCCCTTTAATGGTCTCCTAGGTAGTATATTACAGCTTTGAATAACAACAACCGAATTGCCAAAAATGAAATCTACTGTGCCTAAGATGTTGCAAATCGGCGGTTTGAATGTGTATAAAGACTGTCTTGGAAAGCATCGATATGATGAGTTTGTTCCATGTAGTCGTATTATATATCAGATAAAGTGACTTTTTTTAGTTAAATATTATCTTGTTATATTGTTTTTGTTCATCTAGTTCATTTTGAAACTCGTGATATCGTACACTTGAAATAAATGTTGTTGCTGTTATTTTTAAGATTATAATTATCACAATTTAGCATTTAAAATTAAATAAAATAATTATTTTAATATATATATGACATCTTAAAGGTTTAGAAAGCATATATGTGCAAATATGAAAGTTTAGAAAGGATATATTTGCAACTACAAAAGTTTAGAAAGGATATATATGTAATTACGAAAGTTTAAAAATGATATATAAGCAATTAGTTGTTTAAGTTGGATATATATGCAATTTTTGAGCTTTTAGAAGGATATATATGCTATTTTAAGTTTATATTGGATATATATGGAATTTTAAGATTTTGGAAGGATTTATATGCGATTCTCCCTTAATTTTAAATGCTAACAAAGGGTGGTTTTGTTATATACGCAATTTTTGAGAGAGTAGTCCTATCATTAGCACATATTGCTTACTCAGAAACCCCGCCGCAGCAGGATCGAGTATGTTGTTGTTGTGCTTATTCAGAAAGTGAATAATGGCCAAGTAGTGCTACTTTCAATTTTACAATTAAGAGGTTACATGTACTAGTAATAAGTAACTACGTACTAAGATACCTAGACAGTTCCGTATACGTCAAATAAGTAATAAAACCGAATATTGATTACTTGATTCACGAAGCTATGGCCAATACTAATTCGTGGCTAGTGTATTAAAATCAACATACCCTTGTTAAAACTAGTTGACTATAAGATTTAAGTTAAAGAAGGTAAATTTACGTTTACAAAGTAGTTAAGTGTTGTCATTTTACTATCATCACAAGAAAGTGACATAGGCTACTTGGCGAACTTAATGATTTGGCTATAGCTAGAGAACATTTTCTATAGTCGACTTAGAAAGTTATAGGGCATATGTATAGGTTACAAGGGCCAATATTGGACTTATACTAAATAAGAGTCACTAATCAAGGAACTAATTGAGCATTACACTAATAGATCATGTCTTTAGTAAACTAGAGCACTTTTTATGTTTTATTGATTTCATCTTTATTCAAATTATTTCTTATTTATTTAATACTAAAACTATGATCATTTGAATCTAAAACAAATCTCCATTGTTAATTGCTTTATTAGAAATTAGTTTTCATATCATTAATTTAACCAATAAATTCGTTGTTTGTGTTCGACTCGGACTCACCGAGGATAGCATACACGCGATCGGGTACACTGACAGCTAATATGATTCCATTTTTAGGACCCAAAATCCTCTGCTCGAATATAGTTATAACACTATATTATAAACTTGATAAATTATCTTAGAAGTGAACACTTATAAAGAGATAAAATATTTATTCCATAATCTATAACATAAATAATAACAAATTATGAGTCATAAAATAAGATAATGTTTTAGTTTTTCTTTAACATCTTGCTACCTAACCTTTTTATAATATTTGCCACTTAAAAATGATAATATAATATTGTGTAATATGGTAAGTGATATTATGTGATATAACGTAATATAACATAATATAACATAATATTAGAAAGTATTATTCACTCAAAAAGTTGTCATTTATACTTTTAAAAAGAATGTACACAAGCGATCTACAAGACTCTTCTTGAAATAAAATATTAAAATTATATTTCTTTCAATGAAAATATACACATAAAATCTCAAACTATAATTAAGTTAAATTTTATTTTTATTATTTTTTTGGGTTCAAAAAGGGTCCGCTACAAATTTATTATCCGGTATCTCATGTTTTTTACTAAAGAAAAACGTGATATTCATGAATAAAAGGATAAGATCAATGGTAAACAAAAAATATATCATATTACAATGTTGTGAATTAAAAGCTAAGCCAATGAAATAAATGTTTGAGTTTGAGCATTAATATCTTTGCTCATATTTCTTCTATATAAACCCACATATGCATTTGTTTCAAGCATCCAACATTTGCATATCACTCTCATATGTTGGATCAAAATTTTTATTACATTCAGTTCGTTAATTTTCCTACTTAAATTTTATGTAGAATGATTTCTAAACCAAACTATATTTAAATTAGTCCGATTTCAACGTTAAAAGTTTGATTTAAATTTGCGCGCATTAACATTTGGTGAACATCAAATGTTTGATTTAAATTTGCGCGCGGTAGTTTTTGCATTCTTGATAAACCTTGTGTTGATAAAGTCTCGCTCCCATGATTGCTTAGCATTCTGGCTGCTCGTCAACTTCATGCTATAGGGAAATGTTTCACGATGAAATGTACACTAGGAGTCATCACTGCTTCCCAAACACATAGATTAGCAGTCGCAAACTACATATACTTGTTTCTCGTATCATCAAGTTAAGCAATCAACTTCCTTGATTTATCCTCAGATTATAAAGAAAGAACGTTTCACTATACAATATATGAAGTTCTTCTTTCTTATACTTTATCTGAGCATAAATTTAAGGAGATGTTGCAACATGATGATGTGAGATATAATCATGGTGGCTGCTAGAAAAGGTGTTTGGGGACCATTGATGACTCCTTTTGTGCATCTCGTTGGGAAGCTTTTCTCTACGGCATATGGTTGATGAGTAACCATGATGTGAAGCAGTCTTGAGAACATGTGAAGCCGGAACGCCAAAAATGAAATCTAATGTGCCTAAGATGTTGCATTCTCTGTAAAATCGGCGGTTTGAATGTGTATAAAGACTGTATTGGAAAGCATCGATATGATGAGTTTGTTCCATGTAGTCGTATTATATATAAGATAAAGTGACTTTTTTTAGTTAAATATTATCTTGTTATATTGTTTTTGTTCATCTAGTTCATTTTGAAACTCGTGATATTGTACCCTTGAAATAAATGTTGTTATTGTTATTTTTAATATTATAATTATCACAATTTAGTTTTTAAAATTAAATAAAATAATTATTTTAATATATATGACTTCTAAAAGGTTTAGAAAGCATATATGTGCAAATACGAAAGTTTAGAAAGGATATATTTGCAACTACGAAAGTTTAGAAAGGATATATATGTAATTACGAAAGTTTAAAAATGATATATATGCAATTAGTAGTTTAATTTGGATATATATGCAATTTTTGAGCTTTTAGAAGGAGATATATGCTATTTTAAGTTTATATTGAATATATATGGAATTTTAAGATTTTGGAAGGATATATATGTGATTCTCCCTTAATTTTAAATGCTAACAAAGAGTGGTCATGTTATATATGCAATTTTTGAGAGAGTGGTCCTGTCAATAGCACATATTGCTTACTCAGAAACCCCGTCGCGGAGGGATCGGGTGTGTTGTTGTTGTGGTAATTCAGAAAGTGAATAATACGGCCAAGTAGTGTTACTTTCAATTTTATAATTAAGTGGTTACATGGACTAGTAATAAGTAACTACGTACTAAGATACCTAGACAATTCCATGTACGTTAAATAATTACTAAAACCGAATATTGATTACTTGATTCACGAAGGTATGGCCAATACTAATTCGTGGCTAGTGTATTACAATTAACATACCCTTGTTAAAACTAGTAAACTATAAGATTTAAGTTAAAGAAGGTAAATTTACATTTACAAAGTAGTTAAGTGTTGTCAGTTTACTATCATCACAAGAAAGTGACATAGGTTAGTTGGCGAACTTAATGAATGAACTATAGCTAGAGAACATCTTCTATAGTCAAGTTAGAAAGTTATAAGGCATATGTATAGGTTACAAGGGCCAATATTGGACTTATACTAAATAAGATTCACTAATCAAGGAACTAATTAAGCATTACACTAATAGATCATGTCTTTAGTATAAATAGATGAATAACTAGATGAGCACTTTTTATGTTTTATTGATTTCTTCTTTACTCAAATTGTTTGTTATTTATTTAAGAGAAATGATTGGGGTGCCTAAATGCATGCCTAATTTTGTGCCTAAAACTGGGTGGCAAGATCCCAATTATTTGATATATGATTGTTTGATATATTAACTGAGTAAAAGATAAGTGTTCTAATAGAAACTTTTGCAGCTTTGCTTAATTGCTTTCGATTGTATATGTTATCAGTTTCATTCCTTGTGTGGAGTATAAGTTTTCCTCGCTCTACGATCGAGTAGATCTGTTTTAGGATGAAAGATTATTTGCCTATTTTGTCAGATTTTTTTTATTTTTTATTTATTTATTTTTTTTTTGTAACATCGGTGATACAAGTTGATCTGTGATGATAAAAATTTACCGCAAAAATCACCTTTCGTATATAGTATATATATTGTTTTGTTTTGTATGTGTTGCATCCACATTGTAAAAAGTATAATAGATGTGCTCGCTTACACAATGAATATGAATAAGTTAGGTTCCGCATTGGAAAGAATGGTTTGAGAAATGTTATCACTTATCATAGACCTGATTTGTAAGGCAGCCGGTATCTTTAACCCATTCTCCCCTTGGATAAAAGGGTTAACAGTGAACTTACTCGCTTCCTTGCTCGCTATGAATTTCGGTCCTTTCCAGGTGACTTTATTCTTTGTCACCGCACCTCGACCATAATTACCAAATCATGCGTAAAATATTGTATCAGGAGCTGATGTGCCGACCCATGGCATCCATCCCTTTCGATCAATGAAGCTTCGCATCATGTTGTTAGCATAGACTGTAGTTGACTAGTTCTTCCAAGGCCCCCAAAAATGTTTGAACATCGCTAAGTCCCCGTATGGCCAAATAGTGCAGTTTTGGATAGAAATGCCTGTGTTTGATTAGGGTCAAACTTGCCTTGTGCTGTGAGCATGTTTTTCTGGCCCATCAATGGTCTCCTGGGTAGTATATTACAGCTTTGAATAACAACAGCCGAACTGCCAAAAATGAAATCTACTGTGCCGTAGATGTTGCATTCTCCGTAAAATTGGCGGATTGAATGTGTATAAAGACTGTCTTGAAAAGCATCAATATGATGAGTTTGTTCCATGTAGTCGTATTATATATATATATATATGAGATAAAGTGACTTTTTTTAGTTAAATATAATCTTGTTATATTGTTTTTGTTCAACTAGTTCATTTTGAAACTCGTGATATCGTACCCTTGAAATAAATGTTGTTGTTGTTATTTTTAAGATTATAATTATCACAATTTAGCGTTTAAAATTAAATTAAATAATTATTTTAATATATGTGACATCTTAAAGGTTTAGAAAGCATATATGTGCAAATACGAAAGTTTAGAAAGGATATATTTGCAAATACGAAAGTTTAGATAGAATATATATGTAATTACGAAAATTTAAAAATGATATATATGCAATTAGTAGTTCAAGTTAGATATATATGCAATTTTTGAGCTTTTAGAAGGATATATATGCAATTTTAAGTTTATATTGGATATATATGAAATTTTAAGCTTTTGGAAGGATAAATATGCGATTCTCCCTTAATTTTAAATGCTAACAAAGATTGGTCCTATTATATACGCAATTTTTGAGAGAGAGTGGTCATGTCATTAGCACATATTGCTTACTCAGAAACCCCGCCGCGGCGGAATCGGGTATGTTGTTGTTGTGCTTATTCAGAAAGTGAATAATATGGCCAAGTAGTGTTACTTTCAATTTTAAAATTAAGTGGTTACATGTACTAGTAATAAGTAACTACGGACTAAGATACCTAGACAATTCCATATACGTCAAATTAGTAATAAAACCGAATATTGATTACTTGATTCACGAAGGTATGGCCAATACTAATTCGTGGCTAGTGTATTACAATTAACATACCCTTGTTAGTAGACTATAAGATTTATGTTAAAGAAGGTAAATTTACGTTTACAAAGTAGTATCATCACAAGAAAGTGACATAGGTTAGTTGGCGAACTTAATGAATGAGCTATAGCTAGAGAACGTCTTCTATAGTCGAGTTAGAAAGTTATAGGGCATATGTATAGGTTTCAAGGGCCAATATTGGACTTATACTAAATAAGAGTCACTAATCAAGGAACTAATTAAGCATTACACTAATAGATCATGTCTTTAGTATAAATAGATGAATAACTAGATGAGCACTTTCAGGGCCGGCTTTAGGGGAGTGCAAGAGGTGCCATTGCATGGCCACAAAATTTCATGCACTTTATTATATGTATATACACAACATGAGGCTTGAGTTTAATTAGTTCACGCTCTAGTGATACATGTGTATTTTGTATGTGTGTTTAAGGGCCTCTTTGTGGTGATGGCACGAGGCCACCGAAACCCATGAGACAGCCTTGCACTTTTTATGTTTTATTGATTGCATCTTTACTCAAATTCTTTGTTATTTATTTAATACTAAAAACTATGAGCATTTGAATCTAAAACAAATCTCCGTTGTTAATTGCTTTATTAGAAGTTAGTTTTTGTATCATTAATTTAACCAGTAAATTCATTCTTTGTGTTCGACTCGGACTCACCAAGGATAGCGTACATGCGATCGGGTACACTGCACGCTAATATTCTTCCATCTTTAGTATTTTCTAAGTTATAAATTATAAATCGGATTTCACACATCAGACCATCACCAACAAGACTGTTATAAGATACCTATGATATTCGACAAAAATTTCTCTAGGACCTAAAATCCATCTGCTCGAATATAATTATAACACTATATTAGAAACTTGATAAATTACTATCTTAGAAGTGAACACTAAAGAGACAAAATATTTATTCCAAAATCTATAACATAAATAATAACAAATTATGAGTCATAAAAAAAATGTTTTAGTTTTTCTTTAACATCTTGCTACCTAGCCTTTTTATAAATGGGTATAGAAATAGTTGATCCAAGAACCAAATTTTGTAAAAAGTAAGAACCGAGAACCGAGAACCGAACCGAATATAGTATTCGGTTCCGGTTTCGGTTCTTTTGGGTCTACCCGGTAGGAACCACTTTTCTAAATAAAAAAATAACCTTATGCATGAATGAATTAAGCTAATAAAAAACATAAAAATTAAACTTTTTTAGAACATAGGTAATCAACTTGGCGATCAACAATTATTTGTATATATTTGTCTAGTTGAACATGTGGCTACGTGATGATCACAGATAATAAACAAAGTATTAATAAAAGTGCTAGCAAATTTTAGCATGATGATTATGTAAAAGCTAATCGAATGCAAATAAAAATAAAATATAAAATTTACTTCTATTGTTTTGATAATGATGATAGTTGTTTATGTGAGTTTTAAATGTTGAATGATCTTGGAATGTTATTAGGTTTAGATTAATTATTGATTTGTGGATGTTTCAGTGAATTAAATATTAGAGTTTAGAATGTTTGGCTTAAATTTTATGAAAGTAGGCTACAAGGGTTTTTTTTTTTTTTTTTTTTTTTTTTTTTTTTTTTTTTTTTACTTTGTATTTGATATTTTTTCATAAGAAGTAAACAAATTACATATTTTTATCATTATTGGTTCTTTGGTTCTGGAACCGAGAACTGGTGGAACCGAACTGAACCAACCCAAGAACTGAAAAATCTTAAAATCGAGAACTGGAGCTGAAACATTTAGTTCTGGTTCCAGTTTGGTTCTTCATGGTTTTGTTCCGGTTCTCGGTCCGGTTCGGTTCTTTGGTTCTTTTGCTCATCCCTAGATTTGCCATTTAAAAATGATAATATAATATTGTGTAATATGGTATGCGATATGATGTGATATAACATAACATAATATAACATGATATTAGAAAGTATTATTCACTCAAAAAGTTGTCATGTCACTACAAAAAATAGTGTTATTCTCCACACTTATTTTGCCACGATATGGATAACTGTGGACTTTTTTTATATATGGATAATAATTTTGCTATATTTATAGGTGTTATAAATATTTAAAAAATAATCCACATATATAAGTGTGAACAATTACAATAAAGCTACATTTATAGGTGTAGCAAATGTCTCCACACTTTTATTTTTGAACATATTTTGCAAGTTTGCCACACTTTTAGGGGTAGACATTCAAAGAATATTTCCACACTTTTACCTATAAAAATTTGGATAATATCTCCACACTTATATGTGTAGCAAACTTTGTCACACCCATTATTACCACACATAAGAAAGTGTGGAATCAATAATTTTACAAATTTTCAAATGTGACCATTTGGCCTTTAAAATGTGAAGAATTCAACTAGTTTTTTGTTGTGTTTATACTTTTAGAAAGAATGTACACAAGCGATCTACAAGACTCTTCTTGAAATAAAATATTAAAATTATGTTTCTTTCAATGAAAATATACACATAATTTCTCAAACTATATAATTAAGTTTGAAATAAATGTTTGAGTATGAGCATTAATATCTTTGCTCATATTACAATGAAAAAACATATCATATTACAATCTTGTGAATTAAAGGCTAAGCCAATGAAATAAATGTTTGAGTTTGAGCATTAATATCTTTGCTCATATTTCTTCTATATAAACCCACATATGCATTTGTTTCAAGCATCCAACATTTGCATATCACTCTCATATGTTGGATCAAAATTATTTTTATTACATTCAGTTCTTTAATTTTCTTACTTAAATTTTATGTGGAATGATTTCTAAACCAAACTATATTTAAATTACTCCGATTTCAACTTTAAAAAGTTTGATTTAAATTTGCACGCATTAACATTTGGTGAACATAAAATGTTTGATTTAAATTTGCACCCGGTAGTTTTTGCAGTCTTGATAAACCTTGCGTTGATTCAGTCTCGCTCCTATGATTGCTTAGCACTGTGATCGCTCATCATTGACTTGTTATAGGGAAATGTTTCATGACGGAATGCACACAATGAGTCATCACTGCTTCCCAAACACATAGATTAGCAGCCGCAAACTACATATACTTGTTGTTGGTTGTTTAGCTGCAAAACAGTTCCCAGATTAGGGTTAAGATAATCAATGAAGGTACCGGATATTCACTTGAAATCGTGGTATCACTTTCCAATAGAAACTATTCGACCCTATGCCTGGGTTACACGAATATCTCTATGGGATAAGACCAAGTGATGTTCTTGCTTTAGGCACAAACCAAGAACCAGATGCATATAGAAGTGTTTAGGGTTTTGTGTTAATCGTATTGTTAAACGTATATCCATGCAGAATGATGTGACCTCTATTTATAATAGAGAATACTCAAAACCCTAGCCCATGGTATTATGTATAATTAACGGCCCATTAATTATAACATAATAATTTCCATAATAATCGGATCAGTGGTTATCAGTGGAAACATTATCACTATCAGTGGTAATACTAACATTAGCAGTGGTAACAACAACCCTTGCAGTGGAAACAATAACCCTTGCAGTGGTAACATTAACACATCAGTGGAAACACACTAGCAGCTGAATCTACTATCAGTAGAATCACACTTCAGTGGAATCACACTATCAGCAGCAGAATCAACTAGCAGCAGAATCAGCTAGCAGCAGATTCACAACACTAGCAGCAGAGTCTACTAGCAGTACCTTGATCAAGCAGTACCTTGATCAATACATAACCACTATTGAGTCAGAGGATTCAGTGACCAAATGGGTGTATACTCCATACCTCCAAACCCATTACCAGGTGTGAATTAATCCCTCAAGTGCACTAAATTTTCCAACAATCCTACCCAAATTTAGTTCACTACCTTTGCATGAAAATTCAAACACAAACCAAAACAAGTGCATAAATGAAAATATCCTGAGGATTGAATTTCCACATTAGTACATATACTTTCAAATATTCGAGAATCAGGGTGTTCTAAGAATTGAACCCTTCAACCCATTTGAATACCTGATGATAAATACACACAAGTTTTCAAACACTAAAATACTCCTGACACTATAAAAGCCATGTGTCCATATCCAATTCATAAATGTTGTAAAAGCTAAAAGTCCAAAGCTTCCTGAAGCGGCAAAACTTCAACATTCACATAGGTGGTTCATCTTTAATTCATGCTCCTACTTAGCACTTTTTCAAAGAAAATTAACCATTAAGAAGTGAAGACTTCATCCTCCTTTCAGCAGGTAACAAGCACAACCTTGGGATGTATATGATACATGTGCTTCAGTCCACCAAATGATCAACTTTCCACATTGAACTCAGCTTCCAAGTTTCCTTAGAAGGGAGTTGGGTATCCTTGCATTCAGTGACTAAGTTGGACTTAAACCCATCCCTTTAGCAGACTTCAAAACTAATTCTCTAGCCAAACCCTTCGTCAAGTGATCAGCTAAGTTTTGTTGAGATTTAACAAACACTATAGATACCACCCCATTCATGATAAGCTCACGAATCATGCTATGTCTAACACCTAAGTGTCTAGACTTCCCATTGTACATCTGGCTATAAGCCTTTGCCAATGTAGCAGCACTATCACAACGGATAGAAATAGGTGCTATAGGTTTAGACCACAATGGAATCTCAAGAAGCAAGTTTTTCAACCATTCAGCTTCTTTTCCAGCAGCAGCTAAAGCCACAAATTCAGATTCCATGGTTGAACTGGTAATGCAAGTTTGTTTCTTGGATGCCCAAGAAATTGTACCTCCACCAAGTAGGAATACCCAGCCACTAGTAGACGAATTGTCTTCAGTGTTACTGATCCAACTTGCATCAGTGTATCCTTCTAATACTGAAGGATAACCAGTATATGAGAGACTATAATCCATAGTTCTCTTCAAATACTTAAAGACCCTCTGAATTGCTTGCCAATGATGAGCACTAGGATTACTAGTATACATGCTCAGTTTACCCACAGCAAAAGCAATATCAGGCCTTGTACAAGTCATGGCATACATCAAGCAGCCAATCACCCTAGAATACTCAAGTTGAGATACAGCTTTGCCAGTATTAGGCATTAGCTTCTCACTTGTATCCATAGGAGTACTCACCGGAGTACAATCAAAGTAATTAAATTTCTTTAACACCTTCTCAATGTAATGAGACTGAGATATAGAAATTTTGTTACTTTCATGTTTAATCCTTATGCCAAGGATAACATCTGCCTCCCCCATATCTTTCATGGAGAACTTTGATGACAAAAATTCTTTTGTAAGATCAACTTGATTTTGGTCAGTGCCAAAGATCAATATGTCATCAACATATAGACAAATGATGACTCCTTTACCAGATTCATCAAATTTGCTATATACACATTTGTCAGCCTGATTAAGTAAATAACCACTAGACAAAACCACTTCATCAAACTTTTGATGTCATTGCTTAGGTGCATGTTTTAGTCCATAAAGAGACTTAATCAGTTTACACACCTTATTTTCATTGCCAGGCATGATGAAGCCCTGAGGTTGGTTCATGTAAACCTCCTCATCTAAATCACCATTCAAGAAAGCTGTCTTCACATCCATCTGATGAATAATCAGATTGTGAATTGATGCCAAAGCAATTAGCAATCTTATGGTACTGATACGTGCCACTGGAGCATAAGTATCAAAATAGTCTATTCCTGACTTTTGTTTAAAGCCTTGAATAACTAATCTTGCCTTGAACTTTTCAACAGTTCCATCTACCTTCATTTTCTTTTTGAAAATCCATTTGCTACCTAGAGGTTTGCAACCAGGTGGTAGATCAGTCAACACATAAGTGTTATTGCCCATGATAGAGTCCATCTCATCATTAATTGCTTCTTTCCAGAAAGCAACATCCTGGGACTTCATTGCTTCTTCAAATGTTTTGGGATCATCCTCCACAATGAAGCAATAGGAGTATTGGTCAGAAACCTCACTCCTTGTACCTTCAATTAAGTATAATTGAAACTCAGGTCCAAATGATTTTGGAGTCCTCACCCTATTGCTCCTTCTGAGTTCAGGTTCAGGTTGTTGTTCCACAACCTCAGCAGGAACCTCATCAGCAGGAACCTCATCAGTAGGAACCTCTGAAACACCATTGTCATTGGTTCCATTAGGAATCCTTTGACTTGGTCTAGGGATAGATGAGAATCTGTTCTCATCAAAGATTGCATCCCTTGATTCAATTATTGAGTTAATTGAAACAGACTCATTAGGTTCTATAACATAAAACCTATATGCCTTGGAATGCTCAGCATATCCAACAAAGATGCATTCAATGCCTCTTTCACCCAAAGTTTTCTGCTTTGGATCAGGGAGTCTTACAACAGCCCTACAACCCCATATCCTAAGATAATTAAGGTTAGGTTTCTTTTTAGTCCAAAGTTCATAAGGGGTAACTTTGTTCCTTTTGTTGGGAACCCTATTTAATAAATAGCAAGCTGTTAACATAGCTTCACCCCAGAACCCTTGACTCAGCCCTGAATAGGACAACATGGAATTAACCATCTCCTTCAGCACCCTGTTTTTCCTTTCAGAAATACCATTTTGCTAAGGAGTATAAGGGGCAGTCGTTTCATGGATTATACCAACAGACTGAAAATACAGAGTATCCATGTACTCACCTCCCCTATCAGTCCTTAATCTTTTGATCAGGGAACTTTGTTGCAATTCAACTTCAGTTTTAAATACTTTAAATTTATCTAATGCTTCATTTTTAGAATGTAATAAATAAACATGACAAAACCTAGAAGCATCATCAATAAAAGTTACAAAGTATTTTTTATTCCCCAAAGAGGGAGTAGCATGAAAATCACAAAGGTCACTGTGAATTAACTCCAAAACTTTAGTTTCACGTTTTACTCCTTGAAAAGGTTTCTTAGTTATCTTGTTCAACATACAAGTTTTACACTTTTCAGTGTTCACATCAAAGGCTGGAATTAATCCATCCTTAGACATATCTTGCATTCTTTTAAAGTGTACATGGCCAAGTCTTGCATCCCATAAGTTTGAATCATAAAGTTTAGATGTAGATATAAAAGCAGAATCAATATTATCATGAACAATATTAAGTCTGAACATTTGATTACATAAATAACCAAAACCAATAAACACACCATTTTTAGATAAAACAAACTTATCAGATTCAATAACCTGTTTATAACCACAATTATTCAAAACACTACTAGAAACCAAATTCTTTCTAATATCAGGAACATGTAAAACATTAAATAAAGAAACACTCTTTCCAGAACTAAACTTCAACTCAACACATCCTTTTCCATGCACCAGGGCAGTTGACTCGTTTCCCATGTGAAGAATAGAACCATCATTCATTGACTTGTAGGTCTTGAACCAGCTTCTATCTTTACACACATGCATTGTTGCTCCAGAGTCAACCCACCACGCAACATCATCATCCTGCACAAAGTAAATGTCAGATATATATGTAACATAATAAATCTTAAAAGACTTATTAAACACATTCTGACCTTTCAGAGAATTGGTGTTACCATTCCCTCCACTTGTACCTGATCCATTGGATTTGTTTCCAACTTTACCACCGTTGCAATCTTTCCTGAAGTGTCCAGGTTTCCCACACTTCCAACAAGTCACCTTAGGTTTCTTGTTAAGATCAGATTTGGTGTTATCTTGATGCTTACGTTTGCCCTTGTTGTCATTGTACTTGGTGGAGTTGTTATGCTCCACCATATTGACAACTGATGGACCAGTAGCAGTGCTACTCTTTAGCTTGTCAATGTCTTGAGCTTTGAGAGAATCCTCAATGCGCAAGTGACTGCCCAACTCAACAAGAGTTAACTCCTCCTTCTTATGCTTAAGCATATGCTTGAATTCTTTCCAAGAAGGAGGTAGTTTATCGATGATACAAGAGACTGAAATAGCCTCATCCATGTTCATCTTGTGTTGTGTGAACCGACCAAGTATACTAAGAAGTTCATTGTATTGTTCCATGACAGGTCTAGAATCAACCATTTTGTAATTGTTAAAATTACTTACAAGGAACTTCTTACTTGATGCATCCTCAGCCATATACTTGGCTTCCAAGGAATCCCATAGTTCTTGAGAAGTTTCAACATTCTGATAAATATCAAAAAGAGAATCAGACATACCATTGAGAATTAAACCTCTGCATATGTAGTCATCATTCTCCCACTTGCTCGTTGCCCTCATCTGATCCATGGTAGCATCATCACCAAAATCTTCTGGAATCTCAGTCGTGAGAACATACACCACATTCATACTTGACAACAAGAAGTGCATCTTCTTTTGCCATCTTCTGAAATCAACACCTTCAAACTTTTCCAACTTGGAAAAGTTAGCAGCCATTTGTCTCATAGCAGCAGCCATTGATTATCACTAATAGTTTCTATTGATTGTTGGTTGTTTAGCTGCAAAACAGTTCCCAGATTAGGGTTAAGATAATCAATGAAGGTACCGGATATTCACTTGAAATCGTGGTATCACTTTCCAATAGAAACTATTCGACCCTATGCCTGGGTTACACGAATATCTCCATGGGATAAGACCAAGTGATGTTCTTGCTTTAGGCACAAACCAAGAACCAGATGTGTATAGAAGTGTTTAGGGTTTTGTGTTAATCGTATTGTTAAACGTATATCCATGCAGAATGATGTGACCTCTATTTATAATAGAGAATACTCAAAACCCTAGCCCATGGTATTATGTATAATTAACGGCCCATTAATTATAACATAATAATTTCCATAATAATCGGATCACTGGTTATCAGTGAAAACATTATCACTAGCAGTGGTAATATTAACACTAGCAGTGGTAACAACAACCCTTGCAGTGGAAACAATAACCCTTGCAGTGATAACATTAACACATCAGTGGAAACACACTAGCAGCTGAATCTACTATCAGTAGAATCACACTTCAGTGGAATCACACTATCAGCAGCAGAATCAACTAGCAGCAGATTCACAACACTAGCAGCAGAGTCTACTAGCAGTACCTTGATCAAGCAGTACCTTGATCAATACATAACCACTATTGAGTCAGGGGATTCAGTGACCAAATGGGTGTATACTCCATACCTCCAAACCCATTACCAGGTGTGAATTTATCCCTCAAGTGCACTAAATTTTCCAACACTTGTATCTCATATCATCAAGTTAAGTGATTAATTTCCTTGATTTCTCCTCAGATTATAAAGAAAGAAATATCTACTGTATATGAAGTACTTCTTTCTTATAACTTATCTGAGCATAAATTTAAGGAGATCTCACAACATGATGATGTGAGATATATGCATGGTGGCTGCTAGAAAAGGTGTTTGGGGACCATTGATGACTTATTTTGTGCATCTCGTTGGGAACCTTTTCTCTACAACAAATCGGTGATGAGTAATTACAGTATGAAGCAGTCTTGAGAACATGTGAAGCCGGAACGCCAGTTTATTTAAGACTTAAAAGGCCATAAATTTTCATCATATGAAATCTGGCTTAAGTAATAATAATACAACTTTATGCACACAAATCTTACCTAGCTGCATGTCATAACCGAGAGAGATAACCAATTGGCGCTGATTACTGGCTCGACTCAGCTAACCATGATTCTGATGGTAACTCAATCCTTTGAATCCGAGAAATATCAATTAAGCTGCTGGTCGAAGATCAAAATTCGAGATGTAGAAGATTTTCAAAGTCTCACAATAAAAAGAGATTTGAAGGAAAAGATGTCGCTGTATTTGGACATTAAGTTGTTTGATATATGATTGTTGTTATATTAACTGAGTAAAAGATAAGTGTACTAATAGAAACTTTTTCTGGTTTGCTTAATTGCTTTCGATTGTCTATGATATCAGTTTCATTTCCTTGTGCGGAGTATAAGTTTTCCTCGCTCTACAATCGAGTAGATCTGTTTTAGGATGTAAGATCGTTTGCCTATTTTGTCCAAAAAAATTATTTCAAACATCAGTGATACAAGTTAATCTGAGATGATAAAAATTGACGCTAAAATTACCTTTCGTATATAGTATATATATTGTTTTGTTTTGTACGTGTTGCATCCACATTGTAAAATAACAAGAGATGTGCTCGCTTACATAATGAATATGAATAAGGTTCCGCATTGGAAAGAATAGTTTGAAAAGTGTTATCACTTATCATAGACCAGATTTGTAAGGTACGCCGGTATCTTTAACCCACTTCTCCCCTTGGATAAAAGGGTTGACAGTGAACTTGCTCGCTTCCTTGCTCGTTATGAATTTCAGTCCTTTCCAGGTGACTCTCTTCTTTGTCACCGCACCTTGACCATAATTACCAAATTCTGCGTAGAATATTGTGTCGGGAGCTGATGTTCCCACCCATGGCATCCATCCCTTTGGATCAATGAAGCTTCCCATCATGTTGTTAACAAAGACTGTAGTTGAGTAGTTCTTCCAAGGACGCCCCAAAAATGTTTGAACATCGCTTAAGTCCCCATATGGCCAGATAGTGTTTTGATTAGGATCAAATTTGCCTTGCGCTGTGATCATGTTTTTCTGGCCCATCAATGATCTCCTGGGTAGTATTTTACAGTATTGAATAACAACAGCTGAATTGCCAAAAATGAAATCTACTGTGCCGTAGATGTTGCATTCTCTATAATATTGGCAGTTTGAATGTGTATAAAGACTGTCTTGGTAAGCATCAATGCGACAACGATAGAATGCTGACTGGTCTGCTGTCGACATTAGTGCTACAGCCTGATGCTTGGCTGGTCCAGCAGTGTTCCGGAACCCCATATCACGAGCAATAAGCCCTTTTCCGAACACAGCTCCATCAGAAAAACACACTCAGAAAATGATTTGTAAATGTAAAGTTGTTGTAAGAAGTATTCCTTGTGAGGAATATGTACTTACCAAAAGAAGCTGACTGAAATGTTGGAGTGCCATCTATGACGTTTAAACTTGCTGACACGATTATTGAATCCATGCCATCGCCAATCATCATGACATTCCCCAATCCCATGGGATTTTCGATCCTTAGATTCTCATTGTAAATTCCCTTCTTTATATATATCACAAATCTTTTCTTGCTCTTCTCGGGAACTGCCTTAAGAGCATCAGATATTTTCTTGTACTTGCCGGAGCCATCCTTAGCCACCACCACATCAGCTTTGATTCCATCCGGTAATGTAGTATTTTGCAGCAGCTTACCGTCTTTCCCAAACAACCAATTGGCATTTCGTCGCTCGTCAATCTTCTTTTGTTGAATGAGTTCGCGACACTTGAAAGCTCCTTTGTGATCACAAGGCTGTTGCTTGTCAACTCGGTTGAGTTTTGAAGGTAGCCAACAGCATTTCCTTGGACACTATCAATGCATGTTTGCTGAAATGTTCCGGCAGCGCTGAGCTATGTCATAATATCATTCAACAAGGATCCAATAGATTTCATATCCATATGATCAGTTTCTAAAAGTGTGTCGTTCAGATGATCGATAGCAAGATCATGAATAGTTCACTGCAGTTGTTGAGCTCCGTAAGAGTGGAAGCTATTGATAGCTTGTTTAAGGCGACTACCAAAGTGAGTTTAAGAATCTCTTCAGGCTAGATATTGGTTTTATTTGCGAGAGGAGATAAGGAGCTCATACACGTATCAGGGTATAATGTAGTATCACAAACGGCTTTGATGGAAGCCATTGGTGTCGGAAATTGTGATCCACCACCATTATGGCTTCCTTCATTGCTATGTGATGTTCCCACAACAGTCACAACTACTATAAGAACAAGAACAACAGATGATATGCCAATGACAGCAATTCTTTTCCGTGTTCTCTTACAAGCCTCAAGCTTCATTTGATCAGCTTCATTGACTTCCCGTATGATTTCATGAAAGCCATAGCTCGGATTTAGTTGTTTTAATGAGTGTGCATTGTTGGGTACTTATAAATCAGAAAAAAAAAAAAAAAAAAAAAAAAAAAAGTTACAACATAAAAGTGATCCATATACGTGCAAATTGGTGATGGCTCACAGAACATTTGACGCGACGAGATGCATATTTTCTGGTTTTGTGAGTCTTTAAATTAGTCTTAGCGAGTGAATTATGTCGAAATGAGTTTGCGTTATGTATAGGTGTCTAGTGTTCTCGATTTGACGAGATCACTTAGCTAGGCTTGGTTAGCTCGGACGGTTTTGTTTATTTGTGGAAAACGTTCGGTTGTAATGTTTTGATATCTATAAATGTTTATCGGGTAAAACCTTTACCTGATATATTAGTTACGTCACCTATTCGTATTACATAACAGACGGTTGTTGTAGATGGATCGAGTTCAAGATGTCTTTTCTACCCGTATTAACCAACTCTAACATCATTATCAAACAAATTTGATTATCCTGAAATGATCCCGTCTTTATCAATAAAAGCATCCATCTGCAAAAAAATATACTACTGCCTAAGTTGGATAATTCGTATATCGTTCGGTTGACTACTGGCGTCATTTGCTAAAGTATTACCGTATAAGTTATACGGTCGAGATTAAGTACTAATTACACCGTTGGTAAAATTATAATGGAGATTTCTTTAACGGCATATTTTTTTGACAACGGTACTTAGCAAGAAACTACAGCAAAGACAAACAATTGCTTAATAGGTAATAAGTCTACGCGCAGGAACATGAAAACTTCTAATTCAAACAAACCATAATGATTATATGAAGACCTGTAAGAATTCATATACATGAAAATTATTTGGTATATAGTCCAACATATAGACGAATATAAGCACACGTAGTTTGACATAAAAGAGAGACATAGAAAGGCAACCACAGATTATTCCGCAAAACAACGCCTCTCTATAGTCCCAAAGGAGCAACCACTTCAGTACTCCTCATCCTCACCGTCATCCTCCACACCTTCAGCACCAACCTCCTCATAATCTTTCTCCAAAGCTGCAAGATCTTCACGAGCCTCTGAAAACTCACCTTCCTCCATACCTTCACCAACGTACCAGTGAACTTTGCATACATAAGATCAAACTTGTGGTCAATACGTGAAAACACCTCTGCAACTGCTGTGTTGTTGCTGATCATGCAAACTGCTCGCTGAACCTTTGCAAGATCTCCCCCTGGTACGACTGTTGGTGGCTGGTAATCGATACCACACTTGAAACCAGTTGGGCACCTGTTATCGAACCAACATAAGAATACCAAAATTTCATATTTATCACCCAGAATCAAAATTGTTGCACCTATTACAAGTGATCACAACTAAAACCACTTTTTCCTACAGACTTTGCTGTCATTTACCCACAGAGTGGTTACTTCGCAACCAAACCCAATCACTCAAATTCATGCCGGTCGTAGAATCTATTATGGACCCTAACGGTGAAAATATTAGCCACAAAGAAAACGGTCAAAAGTTGTCGTAAGTGTTTTCAGTCCAAATTAATTGTCAATAAATGACGCATTATCTATATGTATAAGATTTTAAACATTTAAGACCAAAGTGGTGCAAGACCCATTTCAGCCTGCAACGTATACTACATGTCTGACCCGACAACCAACCCGACCCGACAGTTTCCATTTTGCCATATCTAGATTTTATCACGGTTTCTTACCAATCAACAAATTGCACGGTACGCTTGGTTTTGATTGTGTCAACAGCAGCATTGACATCTTTAGGAACGACATCTCCACGATACATCAAGCAACAGGCCATGTACTTCCCATGCCTAGGATCACATTTAGCCATCATGCTTGCAGGCTCAAACACTGCATTTGTAATTTCAGGAACTGAGAGCTGCTCATGGTACGCTTTCTCAACAGAGATCACAGGCGCATATGAGGAAAGCATGAAATGAATGCGAGGGTATGGCACAAGATTTGTTTGGAACTCTGTAATATCAACATTAATCGCTCCATCAAAACGAAGGGATGTAGTCAAAGATGATATGACCTGAGAAATCAATCGGTTCAAGTTGGTATAAGTAGGCCTCTTGATGTCTAGTGATCTCCTGCAGATATCATAAATTGCTTCGTTATCTAAGAGTACTGCCACATCAGTATGTTCGAGTAGCGCGTGTGTAGAAAGAACACTGTTGTATGGTTCCACAACTGCAGTTGAGACCTA
>JARVZY010009199.1:0-25506 GCA_030686995.1 Artemisia argyi
TTCTTAGCTACTACAAGTGCGATGATCGATTGTAAAGAATCTAGGATAGCAGTAGGAAAAGGAGATACTTGGTCGGTCTATGATGTTAAGAAGCATGCTTATGATACTAATGAGGAACCGACACCTCATTTGGTAGATTTGAATAGGAGACCATCTAGATACGGACCTTGGGTTAATGGAGACTTTATAGTACCTCAACGCCCATTTTATTTAGAAGAGGAGTTTATAAATAAAACACATTCGGTAGAGCAACTCATAGCTAGGGATGAAGAACTAAACCCTTTTGAGGATCCCTTGTCTTTAGGAAAATGATTGAATTCCTAGGAGTGATGCCTATCAATTTAGGAATGAACAAGTGGAAAAGGGAAGGGGATAAGTGTAAATGGAATTGGGACAAGCCACCTAAGGAAGGTGACGGCTCATGGCATATGAAGATGATTCTATATGATCCGGATGGAGAAAAGTTTAAGAAGTCATACCGAACTAAGAGAACCAATATGAAATTGAAGCCTAAGTTTGATCCCAAAGATGTCCTCGATGAGGAACTCATTCACATAGGATAGCCCGTGACCTTGAGTCTAGCAACAAGACTCGTAAATAAAGAAAAGCGCTTCTTGGGAGGCAAGCCAAGTTTTGTGTGTTTTTATTTGTTTGATTTTATTTGTTTCCGTATGCGTGTTTTATTTTTATTGTTGGTAAATCATGTTTCAAAGTAAATTGTGAAAATGCTTTATTTTGTTTTTAACTTCGTCTTAATTACATATAAAGGTATTTTGCAAAAGCTAAGTGTAAGGGAAATCCAAATTTGTTTATAAGAACGAAAATGAGCATGATTCACTACAATATTAAATGAGCATGTGTATTAGTAATTGTTAGAGTCAAATTCTTGTACGAGTCATAATGATGTTTTGCAGGATTTTCCAGGAAATAAGGCATAAGTTTTTCTAGAAATTTTCCGGAAATTTAACATAAGATTTTTCCAGGAACATCCTGAAGGCGTCAGGAGTTACAACCTGACGGCGTCAGGTACTAAAATTCTAAAAAAATTTGCGAGTTTTGTTTAAACTGGAGTCTTAAAGTTTTTGTTGATTCTTTAGTTTTATAAACTCCAGGAAATCTACAAACATTCATTCCACAAGCATTATATCTTAATTTGTTTTCTAGGATTTTTTTTAGTTTATATAGATTACCGCTGATTTTACGCGAGGTCTGCCTTGATTGTTTTCTCATGTTTAACAGGTTATATATGACAAGAAGATGATTTATATTTCTGGAGGGAAGCTTTCAAAGTTCATTTTCTTTGAGGAAGATCTAACCTTGTTGACACACTATCCACACCGAACGAATCAAGGGAGTATTTGTTTTCATTCTTTTACCAGCTTTACTTTTACATCCTTTAATTGAACATTGGGGACAATGTTCATCTTAAGTGTTAGGGGAGGGTAAATGATGATATCTTATAGGATACAATTGCACTTGAGTTTGTTTGTTTGATAGTAGGTGTGTAATAAAACTAAGAGAAATACTTGCTAGGGCAATTTTAGCGCCAAATTTAAATTTTTTTACAACATTTAGGAGTGAAACTTTAGCCTTAACAAGCGTCTCATGAATAGGAGTTGTATGACTAGCACAAAACCGTACCACTCAAAAAAAATTTCCACCCAAACATGTGAAGTTCGCCTTTAGATTTGATAGGAAAAGCATTCATTATTAGTGCTTATGAGTGTACCGGTAGTATTTAGATTCTAGAACTTGCGTTAGTGATACATCCCGAGACCGATAGTGAGATTATATTCGTGTGGTTAAGATTTACTACATGATAAGAGACATTAGGATCACCATTGTGTTTAAACCCGTATCATAATTATTTGACCATTTAAGTCATATTACTTGACTAGCGAAGTCAATTAATTTTCCCACACCTTAGCGTTGTACTCATTTTAGTACACGAAACCCCTAGTACACCCCTCCGAGCCTATCTTTTCGTTTATAACTTTAAGCATCTTACTTAAAGGAAGAATTTGTTTACAATCCACCCCAAATGTGCACCCAAATCGCCTTAGCCTTCCGTGTATGCACTCATCTTTAGTGCATTATTGTTGCATGTTTAAACCCTTAGTTAATTATCTAATTGATTACATGGTTGCTAAGTCGAGTTATATCTTGTACATATTATTTTGGGACGATTGGGACTCATGGGTAAAGTACTAGTAATATGGAGTAATGGGGAAAAACATCAATTTATTACCCCCGTATGTGCATTAATATCTAAAAAGTACTCCAAGTGTTTTGATTATCTTGATTCGAGTCATTAGAGTAGTTTATTATAAAGTATGTAAAAATTCAAGTGTAAGGGGAATGCAAATTCCCTACTATGTATTATTTTGGATGGTAGGGTAGGAGTGTATGCAAAAAAAATAATAATAAATAAATAAATAATAAATAAAAAAGAGAAAAACATACGGACTACCATCCCGTTTCATATTTTGTTTATTTCATAGTTTGTTAGATTTTGATTAACTTAAGTCGAGTCAAGTCTTGGCTTAGCAACGCCATATTGTACATGTAATTAACCAAGATGATTAACTCGCCACCAGTACATATTGCTTTTATCCAACAAAACCGTGTTTTCCGTATCCCTACACCTAACGTTATAACCCTTTAAAAGAACTCTTTGATAGTTTATCCTAGGTGCTTACGCCAAGTGGTGGAGTTTTGATCCTTTCCCAAGCCTATGGTAATCTATTTGCTATGACAGGTAGTGAGAGATGTTTTCCATTTCCATATTGTGATATATACTTTATTACACCTGAGAGATGTGAGTATCTAAACACTATTTGTGAGGTGCTAGTGTATAACCTCCGTGCTTGTTTTTAGTTTTTAGTAGAACGATTATTTGTTGTAATTAGTTTTATATTAGTGTTAAAGGACCCCTAACTTGTATTTTGATTAGAATAAAAGCGCATTTGCTTGAGGACAAGCAAATCTCAAGTGTAATGGTATTTGATAAGGCGAAAAGTGTACCGCTTTTAAGGGGTCATTTAAGCCCGAATTCGTGATTATTTGATTAATTACTGCCCTAAATCGTTCCTTTTGTCATTTTAAGTACTTTTGAGAAGAAATCTGGAAAAGGAAGCATTTTGGACATTTTTTGAGAATAAAAGTGAAGAAAACGACAAAGTCTCAAAATCCTTGCTGGGAACAGTACCTGACGACGTCAAGACTTTACACATGACGGCGTCAAGCTTGGCAAAAGAGGCGGATGTGGAAAATACACGTGACGGCCCAGAGCATTTTTAAGGTTATTTGACCTGACGGCGTCACCAAGGCCGTCTGGGTCAAAACACATGTGACGGCCCAGAGTATATTTACACAAGACGGCATCAGAAGTGGATCTAGGCAATACGAATTTTATATTAGAGGCGAGTTGACGGCGTCACAAGCTAAAACGTGACGCCGTCAAGGTGTAAAATCTATATATAGTTTTCTAATTTTCATTCATTAGTGTGGAACATTAGGAGAACTTTGGAGAGCTTAAACCCTAGACGAATTTTCTGTAAAAATAAGGGTTTCAACCCTTGTTCCATCCATGCTTAATTGAAGATAAGTTTTCCAATAATCATACGATATGTCTATGTGTTGTGTGATTCTATCTTATGCTTGTCTTTCTTTTAACATGCTAGGCTAGGTTTTTATTGTGTTTGCTTAGATGTAGTAAAACCTAGATGTTGAATATTGGTTGATGGTTTATTTATAATTGTTGTGGATGATTGTATTTGATGTTAGGCTTAAGAAAACTGGCAGACTTCCATTAGTAACTTGCTTGAACGTCTTAAGAAACATGATCGGAGGTGTACTACGATTTTTGGTTGTATTTAATGCATAAGTGAATTCTAGTGAACTCACGTTAGGAGCTTTTAGTCGGCTCGACATAGGAGTGAAGTAGGAGCTTATAAAGTTAGGGAATATTGTACACAGCCCTACGACTAGTTTTAAGGAATATAACCCGTCATCCATGCAATTGTAACAAGCTAATCAACCGGTAAAAGATATCTAGGGAGTAATGAAATCTAAGTAAACACATCTTTTCTCATTATTATTTCCACCACATTAGTTTACTTTCATTTCTTTTTATTTTATTTTGATTACATCTTTAGTTAATTGGGTTAGTTGACTAGCAACTAATTTCGCCCACTTTTTCAAAACCCGAGATTTTACTTGCTTTCATAAAATATAAAAAATACAAAATGAATCATCCCTCGCCTCTAGACCTAGTTTAGTAGGCTTTCTAATCCTAGCGAACACTATTCCTGAGTTGAACGATCAATCCCCCGGTACTTGTCACTATACTATACTACAACGATCAGGTACACTGCCTGGCGGGGATTGCAAGCTTCTCAAGATCCCTTTAGAGGTAAAACCTGTTGCGAGGGCGCAATCCCGCGTATCAGTGGTCAATACACCCTTAAGATGACAGTGTACATGTAATGGTTGTTCGGTAAGTATAATTTACACACAAACGAGAGGAAAGACAGAGTGTTATCTCTCTAAGGCCACAATTTAATGTGAAACCATAGCCATCTTATAGTGTGTAAACTTCGGTCGAGCCTAGTTAACCATTACGTACAAAAACATCAATCAATAAACCTTTGAAATTTTGACTCTTAAAACAAAAACAATTTCACCATTTATTTAGTTCATATTATTTTTCTATTCATAAAATTACCTTTTTCCGTTTATAAACATGTCTTACATAATAATAAACAAAAAAAAAGTAATACATAATAAAAAATAAAACAACCAAATAAACATATACATAACATAACAAGTAAATATGTATAAACATGTAGCCACATGCAAATTTTATTCAATAGTCCTATTAATAATCAATCTAGGTGTATAACGCATTTATTCAATTAAGGCTTTCTTCTTCAAAGGAAAAAGAACCACATACATCGATAAATCGATTGCGTAAGCCAAAACTAAACAAACACCACATAGCACATAATTGATTACTTAATATTGGAGTCTTCCCCAATTCGACATCTATTAAGAAATTTACATTTTTTGATATAACTTAACATTTAATTTATATATCCAATTTAAACCATTTAAATCAACACACAATGAAATCCATGCAAATATGCACTTTTCATGGATTATGCTTAACAATTAACATATTGCACCAAGATCGTTTACTCAAACGCATAACCAATTACATGACAATCTTAGGGTTTCTAATCATATTAAAAATCAAAACCAAAAAACCCTAAAAAACTAATAGGTCAAACGACCCAAAAAAAATTAGGGTTAGGAATATGAAAACCCTAAAAACATGTAATTAAACGAATCAAAATTCAATTTTTATGCGTTTCAATAATTAATTACACATTATAACGGCTCATGATGCCACTGTTGGAATTATATAATCATGACATACATATAAATAAACCAATAACATCAAGTAAGCATATGCGAAAGTGTTATAACAAGATCATATAATATGTAATTAATTAATCGATAATAAATAGTAAACGCACATTTGTGATTCTAGCCCGAACAAGAATCAATTAAAAGCTATCTTCAACTTATGAACCCTAATTAGGGTTTATGTGGATTGTAAGAATAACCCCTTACCTTTTTGTTATTCAATCCAAGATATAACCAATAGTGTGGTTATATCACGTTCTTGTACACACGCACTAATTCAAGTAAAAGATTATGCAAGTAATTAAAACACAAAACGATTTGAGCTTTATAAAAATCGAATCCCTTTGTAAAAGGGTTTGATGGATCGATTATAGAGACAAGAAAAGAAGGAGAGAAAAACACCAAGAATTATGTGTACAAGAGATCAGAAACAATGCATCTTAGGTTTGTATTTATAGTGTATGATAACTTGGAGTCCAAGGCACAAAGGAGGTGCCCCCTTTGTCATGGTCGATTGGTTTAGGAACTCCCCTAGGGATTCCGGAACCTTCTTGACTTTCCAATAATTCATACAATAAACTTTCCTTATTTTCGTCTAACGGTCGTTAGCCATTCTCCGTTAAATACTAACGGTCGTTAATCGTTTTATGTTTATTAATAATTATATATAACATTTATAAATAATTATTCATTTACTCTTCATATGTAAAGTGTGCAATCCCGTGATCTTGAGTTCGATCCTAACACACCACTATTAATTTATGTTCATAAACTAACACTTCTAACTAGTTGTAGTCGATAACATGAAAACATGTAACATTATTGTTAAAAAATACATAACACTACAATAAATTTGTAATTTCTACACGCTCTTTTCTTCGTACTTTAAGAACCGTGAACCTTTTTAAGATATTCACAATAAAGAGTGTGAATAATTGTTTTAAAAATCTTCACACGTAAAAAGTGCAAGAAATTTCAATCTCACACTTAAAAGTATGAAAATTATTTCAATCAAAATTATCACACTTAAAATTGTTAGAATTATTCAAGGATATGCATAAAATTAGTCTTATGAGTTAGTCATGCCAATCATCACTCTTATTTTAAAAAGCCTAACACTTAAAAGTGTGAAAAATATTCATAAATATTCACACATAAAAGTGTGAAAATATTTGATACACCTAATTGGTTTACACACATACTAGTGTGAACTTTTTGATTCTGCACACTTTAAAGTATATAAACATGCTCTAATAAGTGTAAATAAGTGTGAATATGTTACTATTTTTTAGTAGCAATAAGTTTAGGGAAAAAGTTATAAATACATAATGTACTTTTCAAAAAAACTCATTATGATCTATCTACTTCACTTATTGTCATAATACATAACCGTTTTCATTTTATTTGGTTATTTAACGACCGTTTACAACAAACATTTGCACCGTTAGTCCTTTATACTAATGATCGTTTATATTTAACTCAAAAATTGGGTTTCATATGTTTTTGTCTGTTTTTCTTAAGTTTTTTTTTGTCCGTTTTTCTTATGGATTTTCCGTTTTCATACGCTTATAGTCCATTTTATACGTTTTCGTCCGTTTTTTTGCGTTTTCGCCCGTTTTCTTATGTTTTCATCCGCTTTTTACGTTTTTGTCGGTTTTCTTACAGTTTTTCAGTTTTCATGCGTTTTTGTCTGTTTTATACGTTTTTGACTGTTTTCTTACGTTTCATCTGTTTTCTTACGTTTTTGTCCGTATTTCTTATGTTTTTGTCCGGATTTCTTACGTTTTTTCCTTTTTCATACGTAAGAAAAACGGATGAAAACATAAGAAAACGGCCGAAAACGTCTAAAAACAAACGAAAACGTATAAAAACAGACAAAAACGTATGAAAACGGAAAACCCATAAGAAATACTGACAAAAACGTAAGAAAACGGATGAAAATGGGCGAAAACGTATAAGAACGGACGAAAACGTATAAAAACAGACAAAAACGTATGAAAAAGGAAAAAACGTAAGAAATCCAGACAAAAACGTAAGAAATACGGACAAAAACGTAAGAAAACGGATGAAAACGTAAGAAAACAGGCAAAAACGTATAAAAAAGACAAAAACGTATTAAAACTGAAAAATCGTAAGAAAAACGGATGAAAACATAAGAAAACGGGCGAAAACGTATAAAAACGGACGAAAACGTATGAAAACGAAAAACCCGTAAGAAAAACGGACAAAAAAAACTTAAGAAAAATAGACAAAAACGTATGAAAACCAATTTTTGAGTTAAGTATAAACGATCGTTAGTATAAAAGACTAACGGTGCAAATGTTTATTGCAAACGGTCGTTAAATAACCAAATAAAATGAAAACAGTTATGTATTATGACAATAAGTGAAGTAGATAAGCATAATGAGTTTTTTTTTTTTAAAGTACGTTATGTATTTATAACTTTTTCCCATAAGTTTATCAAACTTGAAATCAATGATCAACAGTTATGGCATCATGCATGTTTTCTTTTTGCCGTAGCTTCTTGCTGGTGTCTTTGTTCTATTTAAAGTTTTGCAGTTAGAAAAGTAAACTCAATTGATGAAGCAAAAATACTAAAATAGCATGGTTGCGTTTTATAAGCCTAAATAAGAAGATCATGCCGACGTTAACATAGTATGGAACCCCAAGTATTCAGCTACTATACATGGTATCTTTTGTTCACGATAACATGTATTTAACGAGGATACTTTTACTCGCGCTTCGCTGCAGGTGCGGGCAAATGTCAATTCTAGAATTCGTAGATAGTTACTGGGACTGTTTATGTAATCTTTCGTAATGCAAACAAACCTTAGATTTAACTCAAGGGCTGTTTTCGCCATCGTACGTAACGACAGAAACAACTTTTGCAGTTTTTTGGGTTGTTTTGCAACACAAACAAACGGGAGGAAAATGTATGTAATTTTTTGTTACACAAACAGTCTCTAAATTTAAATTAAGGATTGTTCATGTAATCATAACTTAACAACAAGGAACTCTTCTGCAATTTTTATGAGACTTTTTATATGCAATGCAAGTAAATCGGAGGGAATATTGCTAGTATTTTTCACAAATTTTACGATTCAGAAAATTGTTTATATTAAAATTAAAATAAAATTTGCATTTATGCTTTTATCATAGATGTTCCATTAAAGACAGCTAAAATTTTTATATGTGCTATATATTCAAAATATTCTCAAGTTCTAAGATATTGTAAGAAAGAAAAAACAAAATTTCTTTTGAACTTAAAAAAAAGAAAAAACAATTAGATCAATCAATTTGCATTTGATATCAGTTTTTCTTTGAAAGTGAGAAGAAGTAAATAAAGAGGGGCCTTGACTGCAATTAGATAGTATTTCTATTTCAGATAAATAAATATTACCACGCGCTGCGAGTGGATGTGCCACCATCAACCTTAACCACTTTGGCCTTTATTAAGCAAGATGTCAAAACAGCCTAACCTTTTATTCTTATGGGTCAACGGTATAAAAACGTTTCCTTTCCAAGGTAGGAGTAATAAACTTGATAGATGAAATTTTCGATATGATTTAGGAGGTGTGTTTAAATATCAAATATATGTCTAACAGGTGGGTACTAACTAAATAGTAATAGGTCTTATAATAAGTGTTCAGAACTTTAAATATTTTTTATTTATGTTATATAATACTTGATAAAAATTATATCAATGATAATACATTAAAAATCCAATCAATTCATATATTTTTCATAAAATATTATATAACATGCATTAAAGTATTTTAGGTAAAAGTTGAGCAAATTAGATCATAAAAAGTCAAACTAGACACTTTTTATGAGACGAAAATGGTATTACGTAGTATTAACTAAACTTGTATTATAATTTATGCAAAAAGTATATTTAATATACATTAATTATATATAAAGCTACTTTAATAATGTGATTTTGAATTAAGTTAACTCAACGTATCAAGATACTCATGCATCTAAATCTATGGGGCGTGAAAACCCGTTAGAAGATCTGTAATATAATTATTTTCTAGTGTTTAAATAGCTTATGAAAATGTTCTATTCGTCACAAAATATATGTCTACTTTTATATTACATAAATTTTAAGAAATCTCACTAAGTATAATCTTAACCAATCAAATATTATAGTTGCCCACTAAAATTATTTTTGATTGGTTGAAACTAAAGTAAATATTATTTTAGTACATCACAAAATAAAATGATGGGCATTTAATTTGAGAGAATAGCTAAGCTGATATATCTAAACTCATTTATCGACTAATGATTCTATTTAGTCTAAACTCTTCCAAATAAGCTTATACAGATCCTAGGATAACCTAATTTTTAATCTAAGCAGGTTAATAAATTTACTAAATACGCTAAAAAAGCTCCCGTTTAGTGAAAGAACTAAAGAACAAGTGATAGACGATTGTCGAGTAACACGTTCAACAACATGTTACAAACATCACTAAGCTTATATTCGTAGATTACTTGTTCAATCTTACTCCGACTACTCGCGTATAACTTACAAAAACACATTTAATTATTTATAGTGTACCATTGTTGCTAACAAACTTTTACATCAAACTTACAAAAACACATTTAATTATTTATAGTGTACCATTGTTGCTAACAAACTTTTACATCAAATTTGGTATAAGACGATATTTTTTTCACAAAACATACAAAGTTCATTTTAACTTGTTAAATAAATACTTAATTTAATTTTAAAAAACTAGATAGACTTTTTTTGGTAACACATAAATAATTTTGTGTTAAAAAAAGTTGTACAAATCTAATAACTCGTCTCACATCTGTATGGTAAGAAATAATTATGCATTTTATAAGGTTGAAGTAGTGTGCAACTAGTATTCTTCCATCAAGCTTTTGAGTTGAAACATGAAAAAGTATCTTAGTAGTTAACTTTCGACTTAGAAGACGTTAAAAACAGTATCAGAGCCTTAGTCTCTTGGGGTGTGTCACACCCCCATAATCGGGTCCAGCGGAAGCATGCATGTAGCTGGGGTGTAACTCAATTGGTATTATAACACAAGTTCAAAAATGGTTTTCACTTGAATCATTTAGAATAAAATAGCTTAATCAAAACTGTTGAATTTATATTTTTAATAGTAGTGCGTAAGTAGGCCTTTAGAATACTTTTAAACGGTCCCCAAATGAATATCAGAGTCTTCTATGACCATGCCATGCCCTGCCAAAACCTCCTGTAGCGTGCCATAGCTTAATACCTGAAAATACATGCTAAAGTGCCAACACGAGATTGGTGAGTTCATAAGTTTGTATTAAAACAATATTGTTGTGAGTTCAATAGAGAGTTTTGTGACCGTTGTGTGACTCACAATGTCATAAAAATAAAGTTTACCTTAAAGTAAAATTTGAAGAGTGGACCATGAGTAGAGTATGTGATCATTACAACGAATACAATGCCACATAAAAAAATAGTCTATTACGCTAGCGCTAAGTTCATGCAATCGAAGCTATAACAGTGTGCATGCTCAAAGAGCATGTAATCATATATAGGTGCCCGGCAAGTGTTTATCCCAGACACTTGTGTTTCGACATGGTATACGTTCGTTTGCCTATCCGGTCAAACCGAACGGGGGCGTTACCCCCAATAGATCTATTTATAACATTCGAGCTTCCCAGCAGGAATTAACGGTTCATGAGATGGGCATAATTGGGACATAACAGGGCTTAGGCTAATCCGTGTAATAGTTTAAACAAAGCATAAGTTTCAGTGTGGTCCATAAAAGTGTTTGCATAAAAGCAATAGTTCATAAAGTGTGTTGCATAAAAGCAATAGTTCATAAAGTGTGTTGCATAAAAGCAATAGTTCATAAAGTGTGTTCCATAAAAGCAATAGTTCATAAAGTGTGTTGCATGTTTATAAAACACTTGTTTATGTTAGAAAATAATCAAGTATGCAACCAATATACACATAGGTGCATTTGAATAATCAATCAAGTATTGCGCATTCAAATAAAACAAGCATCGAGTTTAGTTAAAAACGAGCATGTATTCTCCCCCAAAACAGTTATAAAAACAAGTAAAAGTAGGGGGTATGAACTCACCTGGTGCAATAACTACGAAGTCAACAATGAATACACGAAGTGAGGCACGATCTCTAATCGCAACCTAATATGAATGATAGTCTCTAATGTAAGAAATGAAATGATGCTACACATGCAAATACGTATGTTACCGATACCACTCATTAGTTTTGAAAATAACGTTTATCG
The DNA here is from genome assembly GCA_030686995.1 of Artemisia argyi. NCBI lineage: Eukaryota > Viridiplantae > Streptophyta > Magnoliopsida > Asterales > Asteraceae > Artemisia > Artemisia argyi. The sequence continues at coordinate 11,691 of JARVZY010009199.1, forward strand.
TCGACAAATACGTGTTTGACGTCTCGTTAGGTTAATAACCACTTTTCAGGTAAATATATTGAAATGGTACTCCACGATCCTCGTTTCGTGTTCTATCGGCAAATATAAGGTTTTCGTCGCAAAAATAACATTTTCATAAATTGAAAATATGCCCAAAATGGCCTCGCAAAACAAGTCGCGAAATGTTGTACGTTAAGGGTTAGTGATCAAGCTCGGCGTTTTTGAAAACCTTGTAACAATCTCTAGAAGTCGTGTCATTTAGCTTTTGGCTATACGGGTCTTGATCGATGAGAAAAATCGACTCTCATTGTTGTTACTTGAAAGTATTATGTTCAACACTTAGAAAATTTTATTATAGTGAAAGCTGTCAAAATATATATGGTTTATCGGGTATATAGATGAGGTCGTAGTTTATTCGTTATAAGTCCATTCGACGAACGGCCAACTGATTTGAAAAGCTTGCTGGGAATACTTGATTTTACTTAACTACGGCTCGAACTCAAACTGATCCGATCATAAAGAAAAACAGCCGAGAAAGTGGTGTCTCGCAAAGACAGTTTTGCGGCAAAAATAATAATAGAAAAGCTGATGGAAATATATATATATATATATATATATATATATATATATATATATATATATATATATATATATATGTATATATATATATATATATATATATATATATATATATATATATATATATATCGTCGGATTTCAAACACTTGTATCTTTTTCGTTATAAGCCCGTTTTCTATGTTCTTTATATCCCCGCGAAGGTAATCAAGTATACTTTAGGTTTCTCAAGGTCTCGGCTAGTCTAGATGTCATTAAATCTCAGTTTTCCTAGCTAGAAAATTCGGGACAGATTCAATATTTTCAGAAAATATAGTTTTCGTCATTAATCTTGAAAATAGCATATCTTTTTCGTCGTAACTCGGATTTTATCCCCGTTTTCGGCCATAGTTTCGTCTCGGAATGTATTTTCTAAATCTTTGGTCCAAAGTTACACCCTAGACCCTGAGTTTCCCACGTTTTACAAAAATGGACAGTAGCTTTTATATAGTTGTAAAAATCAACTTTTCTAGTTCAATGCTTGTTCAAAACTTAACCAAACTATCTCAAATCAACTTCACAAATACCTAATCCTACCATACACCTTCTTAGGGTGTCATGGGGTCCTAAACATCACCAATCTTGGTGGATCTCATGAGATTATTAGTGATATTTATAGATCTATGTTTATAAAAACAAAATGAGTAATAAGTGGTATGGATCTTACATACTTGCATGTTTTTCTTACTAGATCATGAAAATATATAAAGTAGATGTTTAAAAGAGTAAGAAAGGTTGTTAGTAACTTACTTGAAGATTTGATGATTTTTGAGCAAGAAAACTTAATAATCTTGAGGTTTTTATTTCAAAACCTTAACTAGATCAATACTATGACTTGATTAGGCACTTGGATCTTGAAAAATTTATGGTTTCTCTTGTGTTCTTGTTGTGATCGAAAATGGTGGAGATGAGGAAGGGATGAGAGCATTTTTGATAGTTTGTTTGAGGTGTAAATAAAAAAAAAATGTGGTGAAATGAGTATATATATATGTGGACTAGTCAAAGTAATTTAATGCATATGGCTAGTTAGGGGGGGACATGGGGAGTGAATTAGGGGAGGAGTTGCAAGAGTTTGGAGGCAATTAAAGCCTTTGTCTAGTTGTTGGATGAGCTTGTGTATTTTGTGTACACTTTGGGTGTTATCGGGTACCGAGTTATCTACAAGTAAATTGTAACGAGATGAAATAAAATGCGACGAAGTTGTAAATGTTATAAAATATTATTCCTTGTAAGAATCGGGTGTTAGAATAATTATCGTGTTGAAATTTCACAAACCGACAGAGTTATAAGCTCCGACCGTGAAATACAGTAACTGATTCGAAAACACCGGGTAAATTAATAATATAATTTTTATATTATTATAATGAGTCTGAAAATATGTTAGGATCATAGTCGGGAGTATTGGGTATACGTTAGTAGTTAAACTGAGTGGTATCGTTAATTACAAATTAAGCATACGTATCTAGAAATAATGCATATCCGTGTAGATCTAATGTGCCGATAATGTTACTGATGATATGTAGACTACTCCAGTCTACATGATTGTGTCATTAATGAATGATGCATGAATTCGCAGCTAAACCTAACTGGTTACGCGAATTTGAAGACCCGTAAACTCAGTTTACGTAATAGTGAATGATGATCATGAATAGTGATTCCCTCCGGGGATGAATAGTGTCACATGAATAGTAAAATTTTGAATGTTTCTCGGAATCACAAACTGACTCCGAAAATGATGAATAGTAAAATGATGAATAGTGACCGGTGAATAGTAATTGATGAATAGTAACCGATGAATAGTGAATAGGAGAAATGTCCTGAAAATGCGGGTTGTTACAGTCTCACCCCCTTAAAAGGAACTTCGTCCCGAAGTTCAGTTTGTGTTGGTCTCTAGAGTGGTATTGGTGAAAAGATGATGATTTTTATCATGTAAGCTATTGAGCTCTAACAAGGTTCAAGTCTAACGGCCAATAGGCCTACTCTGTCAGAAATAGTAAATGGTTCAGCGTGTATCGGGTTTAAATTTCTGCAGTTTTCTGAATGGTATCATGCCTTTCCTAGGCAGAACTTTCAACATGGCTCTACCACTAAGTTGAAGTTATAAGAGTTTACAACTTATCGAATTTGTAACTTATTCTTGATTTGTAGGAAATTTCTGGTTATTTCATGAATGCTTACGGGACTAGTGAGTTGGTTTTTTTTTTCCAAATTTCAATCCGTCAATGGATGTTGGCACTTCGGCCATAGAGTGCTTCAAATGGTGTAGTCTCTACACTCGTGTGGTAACTAAGGTTGCAACTGAATTTGATTTATGGCAAATGGTTAATCCAACCATTTCTAGTGTCAATCACACCCGATTTGGGCATATCTCCCTATGTTTGAATCAACCTCAAATTCCGACCATTGGTCTGAAGATAGTAGGTGGTGAGGTTCCAAGAGAATCTTAATGAAATTGCTAGGAGTTCGAGATGAATCAAATTCCTCTATTAGGAATAATTGAAATGGGTATCCTGAATCTTGTGGAAAAACTTACAAGGTTAGATCCGTCAAAGGGTGTTATTAGCAAGATTAGGTTAGGATAAGGTTGTGATCCTCCGCAGGATGTCATGAATCGAGTCTCTTTCCACCTGCGATGCTTAGTTTCCATTACTAAGATTTTTGCCAAGGTCTATGTCGTCAATTCACAAAATCCTAAATGTATAAGTGATGTAATATAGTGATTGATTTTCAAAGTTTGTGTTTAGATTGTGTGTTTTGTTCATAAACCTTCCCTGAATAAATGAATTTACAATTTTAAGCAAACGGCTTTCAAAGTAACATTTTTCTTGATGTTTCAAAATTTAATAGTTAAGCAAGATAGGACAATTTTTCAACATAAGGTGGATAATATGGTTCACCAAAGATCGATGTTTAAAATTTCCTAACATTCAATAGTTTTGTAAAAGATTAACCAAAAGGAATTTGCTTGTCAAAATAAGTGCCTCAGAAAAGTATTTCTTACAAGATATATGTTTTGTATAACTGTAGTTTGGAGAAAAATCCATTTAAAATTGAAAGTATTAAGAGGATAAAACAGTCAGGTATGTATGTCTGAACAAATACATAGGTGTGTAACATGTTTAAATAAAGTCTATTGGTGAGGACATGTTCAATCTATAGTCTTGGTTAAGAGGTTGGATTTATCTCTATGGTTTTGCTTAGTGAGCATTTGCATCTAAACAAATCTTGTAATTCGATCAGGCCGATATTTTCCCAGATGATGGAATTTTTGGTGATCAGGTCAGTGATAGTGGTTCGAATGGTTTTATGATATCTTGAGATTTCTGTTGATTTTTGAATGGTCTTAATGTTCCGAGGGATCCTCCTTATAGATGGTATGGAAATTCTTTCCTAGGGAGGTTATTGATAATATCCACTTATCAATATTGGGAATAGTGAGTGATGAGTGGCATAGGGATCCATAGAGTGTTAGCTAATTCCTTATATATATATGGGGGTGGGGAAAGGAATTGATAGTGATGGTGAGAAGGGAAGAGACTGTGACAACTACACATAATAAGATTGTGATGAAAGAAAACACTGTGATGTAAGTGTATCGTGCATGGACGTGAATGTTCATGAGATGAAATGACCAGTTGACGTGCTTCTAACCGGTGGTTCACGAAGTGATGAAAAGTATGAATGTTCCAACAACGAGGGTATACACATACCTGAATGAAACATTTGGAAATTGAGTAAAGGATTCAATCCAGACATAATCTTATTATAACCACTCTCAGTGTTGCAAAATTCACTTCTGAGTCAGACATAGGTGGTCAGCCTATATCTCACTATCCCGGGTTGAATATAGATGACCAGTCTATATTCCACCGAGGTTCCATGAATTTTGAAATACTCAGCTCAGTTATACTAATACCATGTCCTTCACCAATACCAAGACGTTCTGAAATACAAAAGCAAGTAACCAAACTCGAGGTCAAGTTATGAAACTATGTAAGGAGAAACATAATGTGGTGACATATATGATACGTGAACATGCTTATATGAAAGACAATTATAGTAATCAACTATAATAAATGAATATAGTATATCAGATAATGAGACACAAATCTCATCACCTAAGTCAGCAACTAACCACAAATGAGGCTTCAGCTTGGCAGGCAGGCACGTGACGGTCATAGGGTTAAGTTTTCGTAAAAGTAGCTATAGTCTAGGTTTTAAAAAAACACACTTAGTTCGCTATAGCCAAAGCTCTGATACCAATCTGTCACACCCCCATAATCGGGTCCAGCGGAAGCATGCGTGTAGCTAGGGTGTAACTCAATTGGTATTACAACACAAGTTCAAAAATGGTTTTCACTTGAATCATTTAGAATAAAATAGCTTAATCAAAACTATTGAATTTATATTTTTAATAGTAGTGCGTAAGAAGGCCTTTAGAATACTTTTAAACGGTCCCCAAATGAATATCAGAGTCTTCTATGACCATGCCATACCCTGCCAAAACCTCTTGTAGCGTGTCATAGCTTAATACCTGAAAATACATGCTAAAGTGCCAACACGAGGTTGGTGAGTTCATAAGTTTGTATTAAAACAATAGTGTTGTGAGTTCAATAGAGAGTTTTGTGACCATTGTGTGACTCACAATGTCACAAAAATAAAGTTTACCTTAAAGTAAAATTTGAAGAGTGGACCATAAGTAGAGTATGTGATCATTACAACGAATACAATGCCACATAAAAAAATAGTCTATTACGCTAGCGCTAAGTTCAAGCAACCGAAGCTATAACAGTGTGCATGCTCAAAGAGCATGTAATCATATATAGGTGCCCGGCAAGTGTTTATCCCAGACACTTGTGTTTCGACATGGTATACGTTCGTTTGTCTATCCGGTCAAACCGAACGGGGGTGTTACCCCCAATAGATCTATTTATAACATTCGAGCTTCCCAGCAGGAATTAACGGTTCATGAGATGGGCATAATTGGGACATAACAGGGCTTAGGCTAATCCGCGTAATAGTTTAAACAAAGCATAAGTTTCAGTGTGGTCCATAAAAGTGTTTGCATAAAAGCAATAGTTCATAAAGTGTGTTGCATAAAAGCAATAGTTCATAAAGTGTGTTCCATAAAAGCAATAGTTCATAAAGTGTGTTGCATGTTTATAAAACACTTGTTTATGTTAGAAAATAATCAAGTATGCAACAAATATACACATAGGTGCATTTGAATAATAAATCAAGTATTGCGCATTCAAATAAAACAAGCATCGAGTTTAGTTAAAAACGAGCATGTATTCTCCCCCAAAACAGTTATAAAAACAAGTAAAAGTAGGGGGTATGAACTCACCTGGTGCAATAACTACGAAGTCAACAATGAATACACGAAGTGAGGCACGATCTCTAATCGCAACGTAATATGAATGATAGTCTCTAATGTAAGAAATGAAATGATGCTACATATGCAAATACGTATGTTACCGATACCACTCATTAGTTTTGAAAATAACGTTTATCGTCGACAAATACGTGTTTGACGTCTCGTTAGGTTAATAACCACTTTTCAGGTAAATATGTTGAAATGGTACTCCACGATCCTCGTTTGGTGTTCTATCGGCAAATATAAGGTTTTCGTCGCAAAAATAACATTTTCATAAATTGAAAATATGCCCAAAATGGCCTCGCAAAACAAGTCGCGAAATGTTGTACGTTAAGGGTTAGTGATCAAGCTCGGCGTTTTTGAAAACCTTGTAACAATCTCTAGAAGTCGTGTCATTTAGCTTTTGGCTATACGGGTCTTGATCGATGAGAAAAATCGACTCTCATTGTTGTTACTTGAAAGTATTATGTTCAACACTTAGAAAATTTTATTATAGTGAAAGCTGTCAAAATATATATGGTTTATCGGGTATATAGATGAGGTCGTAGTTTATTCGTTATAAGTCCATTCGACGAACGGCCAACTGATTTGAAAAGCTTGCTGGGAATACTTGATTTTACTTAACTACGGCTCGGACTTAAACTGATCCGATCATAAAGAAAAACAGCCGAGAAAGTGGTGTCTCGCAAAGACAGTTTTGCGGCAAAAATAATAATAGAAAAGCTTATGGAAATATATATATATATATATATATATATATATATATATATATATATATATATATATATATATATATATATATATATCGTCGGATTTCAAACACTTGTATCTTTTTCGTTATAAGCCCGTTTTCTATGTTCTTTATATCCCCGCGAAGGTAATCAAGTATACTTTAGGTTTCTCAAGGTCTCGGCTAGTCTAGATGTCATTAAATCTCAGTTTTCCTAGCTAGAAAATTCGGGACAGATTCAATATTTTCAGAAAATATAGTTTTCGTCATTAATCTTGAAAATAGCATATCTTTTTCGTCGTAACTCGGATTTTATCCCCGTTTTCGGCCATAGTTTCGTCTCGGAATGTATTTTCTAAATCTTTGGTCAAAAGTTACACCCTAGACCCTGAGTTTCCCACGTTTTACAAAAATGGACAGTAGCTTTTATATAGTTGTAAAAATCAACTTTTCTAGTTCAATGCTTGTTCAAAACTTAACCAAACTATCTCAAATCAACTTCACAAATACCCAATCCTACCATACACCTTCTTAGGGTGTCATGGGGTCCTAAACATCACCAATCTTGGTGGATCTCATGAGATTATTAGTGAAATTTATAGATCTATGTTTATAAAAACAAAATGAGTAATAAGTGGTATGGATCTTACATACTTGCATGTTTTTCTTACTAGATCATGAAAATATATAAAGTAGATGTTTAAAAGAGTAAGAAATGTTGTTAGTAACTTACTTGAAGATTTGATGATTTTTGAGCAAGAAAACTTAATAATCTTGAGGTTTTTATTTCAAAACCTTAACTAGATCAATACTATGACTTGATTAGGCACTTGGATCTTGAAAAATTTATGGTTTCTCTTGTGTTCTTGTTGTGATCGAAAATGGTGGAGATGAGGAAGGGATGAGAGCATTTTTGATAGTTTGTTTGAGGTGTAAATGAAAAAAAATGTGGTGAAATGAGTATATATATGTGGACTAGTCAAAGTAATTTAATGCATATGGCTAGTTAGGGGGGGACATGGGGAGTGAATTAGGGGAGGAGTTGCAAGAGTTTGGAGGCTAATTAAAGCCTTTGTCTAGTTGTTGGATGAGCTTGTGTATTTTGTGTACACTTTGGGTGTTATCGGGTACCGAGTTATCTACAAGTAAATTGTAACGAGATGAAATAAAATGCGACAAAGTTGTAAAAGTTGTAAAATATTATTCCTTGTAAGAATCGGGTGTTAGAATAATTATCGTGTTGAAATTTCACAAACCGACAGAGTTATATGCTCCGACCGTGAAATACAGTAACTGATTCGAAAACACCGGGTAAATTAATAATATAATTTTTATATTATTATAATGAGTCTGAAAATATGTTAGGATCATAGTCGGGAGTATTGGGTATACGTTAGTAGTTAAACTGAGTGGTATCGTTAATTACAAATTAAGCATACGTATCTAGAAATAATGCATATCCGTGTAGATCTAATGTGCCGATAATGTTACTGATGATATGTAGACTACTCCAGTCTACATGATTGTGTCATTAATGAATGATGCATGAATTCGCAGCTAAACCTAACTGGTTACGCGAATTTGAAGACCCGTAAACTCAGTTTACGTAATAGTGAATGATGATCATGAATAGTGATTCCCTCCAGGAATGAATAGTGTCACATAAATAGTAAAATTTTGAATGTTTCTCGGAATCACAAACTGACTCCGAAAATGATGAATAGTAAAATGATGAATAGTGACCGGTGAATAGTAATTGATGAATAGTAACCGATGAATAGTGAATAGGAGAAATGTCCTGAAAATGCGGGTTGTTACAGGGTGTGACGAGCCTGATAGCTCATGCATCTCCATCTCCTTGGTAAGTGTCATAAGTTTAAGTGTAGGCTTGACGAGGACGCCAAGCCATCCCACATCAATATAATAAGAAGCATTTGAGTTATTTATAAGTTTTAAACAGCAGTCTACTTGAGTAATATATTACCTTCGGATTTCAAAGGTGTTACTATACCTGAAATATACCTAAAAGTGTAATCGGAACGGACAAAAACTTTAACATAGAAAAACATATTTTTACACTTAAGTTTAGGGCTGTAAACGAATTGAATATTCTGTAAACATTTCATGAACAGTTCGGTAGAATGTTCATTTATGCTCTTTTATTTATTAAATGAACAAACATGAACAACATTTTACGTTCATTTAGTTAAATGAATGAACATGAACAAAAGTCGCATACGTTTATTATGTTCGTGAATGTCCGATTATGCGTTTATTAACGTTTGTTTATGTTCGCATATCATATCTTTTAATTGTATACTTTTAAAACTGGTTTGTTTAAATAAATCAACACTTATAAAAAAATATATATTATGCATAATTAGACAAAGTTTATGTTTGTTTTTCTGCGTTCATTTATGTTCATTTAGTGACTTAATGAACGAATATAATAGACGAACACGAACAACTCATTTTTTTAACAAACGAACATGAACAAAAAAATTCGTTCGTTTAAATATTCGTATCCATTTTTTTTTTTTTTTTTTAGAAAGGCAACAACTTTAAAAACCCCTCAAAGAGACAAATAAATATTCGTATCCATTTATTTGTCTGGTTAAAACTAAACGAGCAAATATAAACAAACTTTGTTCGTGTTCGTTAGGTTCATTTACAACACTTAACACTATTTAAGTCGATAAGTTTTAAATTTTTGATAAATGGCCCTTCCAGCAATGCAATTCCTTTTTTTCTTTTTTTTTTTTTTTTTTTTTTTAAATTCCCATAACCCAAACTAATTATAATAGCCGTGCACGCACGTGTTTTTTTTAGAAATTTTTTAATTATATAGTATTATCGTTTAAAAACAGAAAATCTTATGTATATTTTAAAAAGTTAGAGCATCAACATGTGCGAAAGTAAGAAAAATAGTTAGCAGAAATTGTAAATATAACCGTGACATCGACCTTGTATTGGATTCTTGAGCGTGTCTCCTTATAATGTTATTGGGTCAAGGTTCTTTGATCACATGAGTTTACACATAAAAAAAAAATATTTTAAAATTTTTGCTTACAATATTGACATATAAGAATTTAACCGTGAAAATTGTGATATAAGTACAATTAATAAGTATGCATGAGTTTTTCATTATATATCAATATCAATTAAAATTTTGTAAAAATTGTATTGGATGAAGATTTAACTTTGTTGTTTAGCTGTCGTAGATGTTAATGTTGAGGTTGATGTTGTTGTTTAACTTTAACTATTGATATCATGTTGTACAAAATGTGCGAGTTTAGTAGCACATAATGAGCGTTGATGAAGTTAAAAAAATATTGCGTAAAGTTTTTTAAAAATGTTTTTTCGGATATCCGTATATAAACTTTAAATAATAATTACATGAGTTATTATAAGTACAATCGCGTATATTTATTTTTATATCACGGTAACTCGTACTTACCATTTGATATTTTTATTACCGTTAATAATAATTTAACTGTATTTAATAATCAAATCCGTGTACGTATAGATTAAACTTTTAAATAGGATAACATGAGTTCTTATTTATATTTAACGTACAAAGTAAAAAGATATTTTAATAGATGAAAGTTTATAAATAATATTTATCGTAAAAGTATTTAACATATATTTAAACTAGTTCGTACATTTATAAAATTTTGTAAGTTTAATAAAAGTAAGTCTCTAACTAATACTAATACTCATGTAATTGTAAACAAAGTTCATATTATAAAGTGTAGGGGGTATAAAGTGTAAGGGGTTATGTGTTTATTATCTAAAGTTATCAAAAAAAAAAATGAAGATTTATAATTTTACATTTAACTCCATATAATATATTTAAAATTCAACCACTAATGTTTTATTAATTACCTCTTTTTTTTTTAAGTTTTTATTTTCATAAATTTGACGCATATATTTTTATGTGTTTTTTCCCAATCAAATTTTTCATCAAATTTATTAAAGTTTGACCAAAATTAATTTAATTTTGACTTTTTATTGGCCAATCATATTGCTCGATTTCGCCTATGTGTCAAAATCAAGCTTTTTTATTGGCCTAAATTTTTTTCCACTAAAATTGTTTTGTTTAAAAAACTCCGAAATGATATAATTCCATTATTATATAAAAAAGATTTACTACTACTACTTACTTGGTTACTTAAGTCGGCAGGTATACTTACGTAGATCTCAAATTAAAAAAAATAAAATAAAAAAATACTCACATAAAAAAACCTATCACGTTACCTTCACAATACCATACACCAAAAAAAACAAACATTAAAAAATTTTATTGACTATACTTTATAAAATATACTTTGTCATTATTATTCAACCAAAACCAATATCAAATTGTAGAAAAATTTGTCCTCATGGTTTTAAATCTCTCCGCCCTAAAGTCAACTCCTCTTCATTTTCTCTCTCTCCCACCACCACCTCTTTTAACAAGTCTTCATCCCTTCCAACTTTAGAAAGAAAAAAAAAAAAAAAAAAACCATACATACATACAAAATTTTAACATAAGTTTTATAAAACTTATATATCATTTTTATAAAACCATGGGTAACAAGATGACTGTTTGTTTTACAAACCATCATCGGAAAGATTTGGTGCATGATATCAATATTTCTGACCCGTTAGATGATCTGGGTCATTCTTTCTGCTATGTTAGACCCGACCCGAATAAGGTTGAAGAAACTACAACGTTTAGATCAATCTCAGGTGCTTCTGTGTCTGCTAATACATCCACACCATTATCAACTGATGTTTATTTATATAATAATAATAGTAGTAGTATTGATAAAGCTTCAGCTTTTGAGAGTTCTACTTCTTTTGCTTCAATCCCTCTTCAGGTTTTGCCTAGAGATTTGGTGAACTCGGGTCCTTTGTATTCGGGTCCTATTGAAAATGGGTTTTTTTCTGGGCCACTTTTTTCGGGTCCTATGGAAAAGGGTCATCAAGATTTGCTAAAAAGAAGCTATTCCCATGCGGGGTTTGGATATAAACGTAGGTTGCAAAAAGGGTCGTTGATTCGGGTTATAAAGCGTGTGTTTTCCAGGACTTTTGGTCCGAACCATGTGTCGAGTGTTGCACCCGTTAAAAATATGGGGAATTTGGGTCATTTGGGGGGTTTGAAGGATCATGAGTGGGTTGGGAATGAGAAGGTTAATGAGTTGACTATTAGTAGTGTTGGATTGAGTAGTGAAGGTAGTTTTGTTATAGATGATGATAATGATCAGTGTTTGAGTCAGAGTCAGAATTTGCAATGGGCTCAAGGGAAAGCTGGTGAGGATCGAGTACATGTCGTTGTTTCGGAGGAGCATGGTTGGGTTTTTGTTGGGATTTATGATGGATTTAATGGTCCTGATGCACCTGATTTTTTGTTGTCTAATATGTATCAAGCTGTTCATAAGGAGCTTAAAGGATTGTTATGGGATGATCAAGAGAATTTGAATAATTCAAATGATTCAAATCCGATGAATCAGTCTTTAGATGTTGTCGAGACGAATATAGATAAAGAACACGTTAAGAAATCGTTACCTAGATATGTTCATAAGCAGGAGAGTTATCCTTATCCAAGTGCAACCGAGGATCTTGAGATGAGTAAACGAAGAAAGAGGAGTAAGGTTAGGAACCGCGGGGCTGCGAAGAAATGGGAGGAGAATCAAAGGAGGTGGAAGGTTGAATTTGATAGGGAGAGATTGGAACTTGATAGAAGATTACGAGAACATATGAATTCTAACGGGTCGAAATCTGTTAATCATATGGATGTGTTGAAAGCTTTGTCTCGAGGTTTAAAGAAAACTGAGGAGGCTTTTTTGGATATTGCTGATCAAATGTTGGTTGAGAATCCTGAACTGGCTTTGATGGGTTCTTGTGTTCTTGTTATGTTAATGAAAGGTGAAGATGTTTATATTATGAATGTTGGTGACAGTCGAGCGGTTTTGGGTCAGAAATCTGAGCCGGATTTATGGAGTCAAGATTTAGAGAAGATAAATGAGGAAACATGGTATGATCTTGAGGTTTTTGATGCTGATATTGCTACTACTACTACTAATCCAAGCTTAACTGCTTGTCAGCTTAGTATGGATCATAGTACATCCATTGAAGAGGTAAAATTAAATAACAAAACTTCAATTTAAGCTCTTTTTTAGCCTTAAAGTTGTTTTCTTATAATTCAGCTCATTAACGTTTTACAGGAAGTTCAAAGAATAAAGAGTGAGCATCCTGATGATCCTTGTGCAGTGATGAACGACCGTGTCAAAGGATCGTTAAAGGTTACTCGAGCTTTTGGTGCTGGTTTTCTCAAGCAGGTAATTAAAGATAACATTTTGTTCATTTTGATCAAATCTTAATAAAAGCAATATGGCATTGATTTTTGTTGGTGCTTTGATAAAAGTGGATTCTAATATGTGTCGGAGTCAATGGGAGATTGGATATTCTATTGGGAATGATACCTTCAGAACTATCTTAGATTAGAAGCCAGCAAGTTTCCTTTCTAATTTCGGAGTTGTCGGATATAGCGTTGACATTTATAATTTTGTGCGAAAAACTATAAACTTGAACTGAAAGTGATAGAATTTTTTGAATTATCGTAGTTGACTTTCATTACTAATTATTCAAGTGAATAATTCATTCCAATAAATGATAAACTAAGAATTTGCCAAGTATTTCGAGTCTTTCTTACGTTTATATTTCTAAAACTTGGATAAGTATGCTCATTCATGACATTATACTTTTTTTCGTATGACGCTTTCAAATATTGATCATAGTTCAAGTTTAGTTTGTCTGTAGCGTTATAATTGATGTATATTATGCTTCAAGTATACGGATTTTCCTCATGAGTTTAGAGCATTTATACAAGCTTTTGCCGGATATAGGTATGCATAAACTATAAAATCCACATAATTTGATGTTAGATAGTAAAATCTTATGTTTTTCTCTTGTTGCAGCCCAAATGGAACAATGCATTGCTAGAAATGTTTAGGATCGATTACACAGGAAATGCTCCATACATAAACTGTCTCCCATACCTTCACCATCACAGATTGGGCCCGAGAGACCGGTTCTTGATATTATCCTCA
>JARVZY010009200.1:0-25518 GCA_030686995.1 Artemisia argyi
TTTGGTTTATGAAGATGTAACTTTTGGTGTTAATCTTAAAAAAAAAAATAAAAAAAAAAATAAATAAAAAAAAATAAAAAATTAGTTACAATCAACTAGTTGCTATTGTGAAGAAAAAGTTGAAGCTCAACGATTCGTGCAACATCATGTTTACTTACAAAGTTGGTACAAAGTGTGTCCACATAGTAGACGATGATAATGTGAAATTTTACGCTAATGAAATTTGCAAAGGGAAAGGTACGCCACATACCATTTTTATTAAAAAGATTGAACAATGCTTAGTGGAAAATCCTTCTTCTTCTAAGTCTTTCGGCATCGATCTTAATGTTCCTTTATTTCCTAATGATTTAAACGCACAATTCAATGTTTACAATGATTCACAATTACCCAAAAAAGAAAATTTTCAGCCTCAAAATTGTTTAAACCCACAATACACTATGCACTATGATGTACAATTACCCAAAAAAGAAAAATGCGAAAATCACAATGATTTTATTGAAAACGACCATTATGAGCATGAATGGCAAATGAATACGCTAAAATACATTCATAAACCGCCAGATCCAGAACCTATTATCAAAACCCCAAGAAGCCAAAATGAACATGGTCAATGTATCTTAAAAACGGGTGATAAATTTGATAATAAAAAAAATGTATGAGGGCAATTGGTCGTAAAGCTCTTTTAGATGGTTATGAATTTAAGCCAAGAAAATCAGACACGGTACGGTATGATGTAATTTGTGTGCATCCTGGTTGCAAATGGAAAATAATTTCATCTAAGTGCAAATATAATAGTCAACGGGAATTAGGAAGAGTAAACGACCATCACACTTGTTTAAAAACAAAAATAGGTATGTATCACCATAATGCTTCAACAAATTTGTTGGGTCATTTACTAGTACCTAAGTTCAGAGACCCCAATCGTATCTATAAGGCAAAAGACATACAAAATGATATAAACCAAGAATTCAACATCGATATTAGTTACAAACAAGCATGGAGATCAAAAAATGTGGCGTTGGATACTCTTGAAGGTTGCCCAAAAGCATCTTTTGCACAATTACCTGTTTTTTGTCATAATTTAGAAATGACAAATGAAGGTACTGTAACACATATTGATACTGATGATGAAGACCATTTTAAGATGGTTTTCATAGCTTTTGGTGTAGCGGTAAGCATTTATATATTAATTAACATTAAATTTTATTTTGTAACTGTTATTATCATATAACTAACCGTTTAAAACCTTTAATTAGATTCGAAGCTTTTTGTGCCATATGCGACCATTGTTAATAATTGATGCAGCTCATCTTAAAGGCACTTACCTTGGAACAAATCTTCTGGCAGTTGGAATGGATGGGAATAATCAAATTATACCTATTGCGACTGGTGTGTCTCAGGGTGAGACTTTGGAATCGTGGACATGGTTTTTGTCCAAATTGAAAGAATGCATAGGGGAAGATCCAAGGTTAACTATCATATCTGATCGACATGTATCTATACAATCTGTATGTCAATCTGTTTTCCCGAATGCATTCCATGGGCATTGTTGTAGGCATCTCATGATGAATTGTAATTTGAAGGGAAAAAAGATTATGGCTTTATTTTGGAAGATGTGTAAAGCTTACACACCCGATGAATTTAATTTGGCGCTAGCTGAACTTGGTGGCAAAAGGCCGGATGCTTACAACAAACTAATACAAGCTGGCGTTGAAAGGTGGTCTAGGGCATACTCCGCTGGTAATCGTTACAATTACATGACGTCTAACAGCGCAGAGTCAATCAATTCGTTGACAAGAAATGTCCGAAGAGTACCCATCACTAACCTTATGAAGTGGTATAATCGACTTGTCCAAGAGTAGTACTGCAATCGTCGGGAGAAATATAAAGGTACGATTTTTGTTTTGTTTGTTTTTTTTAGAAGATAAATATTTTGCATATTTAACATTATGACTACTTATTAATGAATATTATTTTATTCAGATGCAAAATTAGGTGAACTAAGTGATTGGGCAACTGCAAAAATTCAGGACCGAATGATAAAGAGCGCTAATTGGATTGTGGCCGGCATTTTTGTCAACAGGATGTACGAAGTCAATGATCATCGAAAAATCCATACGGTGGATTTAGACGAACGTACATCCACATGTAACAATTGGCAAATGTCTGCCTTGCCTTGTGGTCATGTTTTAGCGGCTTGTAGAGTTATGGGAATGACGGATTTTAATCATTTGGCAAGCGATCGGTTTCAGAAAACAGAGCTTAAAGCTACGTACATGGGTTTGGTATTTCCTATTGGAGAAGTTTCCGGTTGGCAGTGTCCTAATTACTTGAAAGTTGTTAACCAACCAGTTATGGTTAAACCCCAATCTGGTAGACCGAAGAACAAAGATCGGGTTAGATCTCAAGGAGAGGAACCGGTACCAGTCAAGTGTGGAAGGTGCGGAAATCTTGGACACACCCGACAAAGTTGTAGAAAAACATTGCCAAAGAAAAAAGTAAGTTACACCTAATTTTTTTTATAGTTTCATTCCTAAATTCGTAAATTGACTTGGACAATTTTTAGGCAAAGGTATCTGCTAAAGCAAGATCACAAGAAGCACAACCACAAGTGTACTCACAATAACCACAGGCACAATTCTACTCACAACAAGCACAAGCACACTTCTACTTACAACAAGGAATGCCAAGCTCACAACCAGCACAAGCACACTTCTACTCACAACAAGGAATGCCAAGTTCACAAGAAGGACAAGTCTACTCGCAACAAATTTGGCCAGATTTTTTCGAAGCTGTTAATTTAGGTGACCCGTAGGGTGGGATACTTTAGATTTTTATATGTATGGTAAAACAGCAGTTCGTATCAATGAAAGTTGCAAGCTTTTCTTTAACATGTGTAAATAGCTGATTATTCAACACACAAGCAGTCATAAAACTTAAAGTTGGCAGATTGGAACAAAAGTAAAACATAAGTAGTGTCATGAAACACAGTCAAATGGTCATAGTGAAACAGGTCACAATTGTTTGCAAAATACAAGGACGAACCATTTCTTTACATCTAGTACACAATTTAAAAACCTACACAAATATCTTGTGTTTGAAATAGAAACGGGCCATCTGTTCTCGATATGCAAGGGCTGTCTGGACTGGATCTTCAACAGCCAACGGCATCCCATGAGATAACCTGTATAGAAAATAAGAAACACATAAAATCCATCAAGAAAATTCACACATAGAAATACCAAAAGCTAGTAAAAAATGGGTCAGTACACAAAGTTAGGATGCAGGGCAGAAATATGTCCAACAGGTCCATTTTAGGCCTCTCAAAAGCTAGTAAAAAATCATAAAATTATAAAAAAAAAAATGTTTATGGACTCACAAGCTAGGAGATTCTAAATGTCCAGAATTTCAGATCTAAACACTCAATAATTAGTGAATTAAAAATCACACTATACCTGCATTTGAAACTCTTTGATTTTTTTTTTTTTTTTTTTTTTTTTTTTTTTTTTTTTTTTTGCAAAAGTTGACTTAAGTAAAATTCTAACAATCCTAGATGATTCACCTATATGAATGACCTATCTTACCTAAAACCTATCACAAACAAACTAACCTGTAAAGAAATAAGCAGACAAAGATGCCGCAATCACCAAATATCCCGCCCTGCTTCGGGATGTTATGTGCATTCTTGAACTTAATATTGTATTCTAGGGGATTGATTCATTTGCTTCCAAACACACCAGTCTGCTCTAGAATTGCAGGAAGCTTACACTCCAAACACCTTCTCATATTCAAATACCAAGGTCGAGTTTCAGGTTCATGATAGCCTTCACTATCATAGAATGTAACAAGTCTAGATTTTATGTGAAAATGCGCAAGCGACCAATGTTGCTTGGGTTCATTTATCGGAATGAAGACCTACAATGTTTACGAATAAAATTTATATAATCCACATATTTAAACCATTATATGATAAAAGATGGGTTACCGATAAATACCTGTTCCACATTCTTCCATGCAATTGGGTAAATTTCATCGGTTGCATAAAACAGTGGCATTGAGTGTTGAAGTAGAAGAGTTAGAAAGTAACAACTAACCATTGACCAATCTGCAAAAGAATATCTGAAATACCACATGTACCATACCCAAAGATCAATGTGCTGTAGGTAATAAAACAAATAGTCAACGACAATTTAACATATAGTTTTACCGAAAAATACATTGTAAATAGATATTTTTACTTACCTCGTCAAGTAACCAACCAATCCGTTTCTCATCACAGCAAAGTAAAGCTTCCCAGAAAGTACGATCCACAGTAATGCCATTATACCAAGGAAACTTGCAACGAGTATGGCTAGAGGTAATCATAAAATTATCCAACTCAAAACCACAGAAGATTTTATTGATACATTTCCATCGTCGACTTGAGTCCTAGACATAACACATTACAAATTTATTTATAAAAGTCAATTGGTACAAACTAACACAAACACAAAACGATAAAAAAAATAATAATAATAAAATTAAATTAAAAAAAAAAAATTACAAATGATATACCTCTTCCCACGGTTGGAGATCTTCACACCTTTCAATCATGAATGGATGAAGGACATTCGTACGTTTTCTTAGCTCATCCATACTCGGAACTTTTAAATCTGTATATGGACTTTCCAACTGCGACCTCAACACATTAACATACCTCCGCTTGGTTGTTCCACATCATTGTAGAGCAAGCTTCAAGTGACTTGGTGCATTCAAGACCTTGTTGTAAAAATAACAAGTTGATGAAGCGGATTAAATAAAATTTCATGTCACTCTATACTCAAACAAAACGACTAATGACTGGAATTACTAACCTCTATACTCTTCATTTTATTTTCTTCTTCCAAAATAAATTTCGACCTCTGTTCCCTTTGTTTTGTCTACCTATGTATCTCAACCGCTTGCTTTTCAGCTTTCACACAACCATCCTATAATTACATTAAAAATATTTTTGTTAGATATATACAATTTTAATTCGATAAACAATTTCAACAGCTAAGTGTTTACCTCAGATAAATCTTCGTCAGATAATTTGTCAACGTTAACCACACCGTTCTGATAAAAGTTATAAAACAAGTTATGAAACAAGTTATGAAACAAGTTATAATGCAATAATAATGAAAAGTTATACAAATCAATTACCTCATAAGCTTTCTGTGATAGATAGTCCAAACCATCTACAATGACTTCATGAACTTTATGTGCTAGATTATCCCATTCGTTTCCAGCGTTTTTGTTGGATGTTCTAATAGGCGAATTAAAAAGTTCAAAGAATTCTCCATCTAAGTCACTACAATACTCGTCACCCATATCACAATCCACATTATCCTGTAACGATAATGTAAACACCTTGTCTTAGTAAACAACATTTTTTTTTTATCAAGTGAATGACAAGAAAACACAAAACACTTATATACGTGGGATTTACCTTTTGAATAGATGGTGAGTGCTTATTCACTCACCTTTTCTGAGCTAAAATAGGACCAAATAAACCAAAAACTAACCAATATTGCCAAAGAATGTGTGTTTTTGTGTTTGTGAATGTGCAGGAATGGATATTTAAGAAAAGGACGAAAAATCACGAGAAAATGACAAAACGAGCACGAGATTTGGAAAAGTGTCAAAAGCCGGAGCCGAGGAAGCTTAGTGGTCAAAGTTAAAGCTCATATGGTCATAAGGAGTCCTCAAAGTTTCAGAAATTACAAGAATGGCCCTTGGTCATAAGTTTGAAGAAATTACACATATGGTCCTTCAACTTTCAAAGTTGTCATTTTTGGTCCTTATGAAGATATTTTGAAGAGTTGACAACTCAGGCCCTCCAAGTATTCAGAAATGTCACAAAAAAACCCTTGGAATAATATTTGAGAAGTTGGCAGCTAAGGTCCTTATATTTTCAGATTATACAAAATGGGTCCCTTGGATGATATTCCTACTACAACCGGATCCAAACTAATCCTACATCCTAGATTCCTAGCCCAAAACTAATACTACTCCAACAACATCCTGGCCCAAAACACCTAAGCCCATCACCACCCCACCATTTAAACCCGACCCAACCCTGGTATCATAACCCGGTCAAACCCCCAATTACCAAAGTCAAAATAACAATAAAAAAAATAAAAACGCGCCTTGATTTTACTGTGCGTCTTCTTCACCCAAGTTACCCTGCACCTCCACTTTTACCAAGATTCTTGGTACGAGGTTTCACCTTCTAGAAACCATCTGACACGTTGTCAGATGGTGTCATAAATCCTCCTACATGGCAAAACAAAGCTCCCTGATTGGGCAAGAGTGCGTGGAATGAAGATAAGATGGATTCAAACGGATAGAATTTGGTGGGATGTCAACATTCTGAGTGGAATTGATGATTTGTGGCCAAGAATGGAGCTCTAGATCCTTCCATCAAAACCCTAGCTTAACCTCCCCTGCTCCTATAAAAAACCCCCCCTTGTATACGTTTAGAGTGTGTAGTTTTTATTGTAATGTTACTCTGCTCTTTTCTTATTTGTAATTCAGTTTTAAAATTAATGAAAGTTTCATTTTTGTTCTCTTATTTCCTTTTCAGTTAGCTTATTTACTTATTCACTTTTCAGCTTATTGCTTATTTTTTACTTATTTCTGTCTTATTCCTTTTAAAACAAGTACTTTTCTTTTGCTATTAATATAGTTTCAATCTTCTACTTTACTATTTCTTGTTTTTGTTGTTGTTTATTATTCAAAGAAAAAAAAAATCAAAAAATCTTATAAAAAAAAAAAGAAAAAAAAACATGTTCTATTTTCATTAGTTAAATCCTTTTTCAGTATTGTTTGTTGTTTAAACAAGCTTATTCAAGCTTCTATAGCTTGTGGTAAGTGTTGTTTGTTCTCCTAGTTCAAAATCCAAAAAGCACAAAATAGTCAAAGATAGTCAACTGCTCAGCTTATTTGAATAAGCTGAGCTTATTGGTGGTTTAAAGGCAGCCAAAAGAAGTCCCTTGGCCTGTCAAAAGACAGGCTAGCTAAGTGAATCCCCCTCTTTTCATGTTGAGGGGGACTTGAGCTTGTAAGTTCAAATTTTTGTTTCATCTCTATAGCTTATAGCATAATAGTGGTTAGATCTGAGATTTGTGGTATGCTTATAGCTTATTGTTACTGAATAGGGCTTGTTGTTTGCTGATTTATCATATTTGATAGTTGTGCTTTGATTTCACTGTTTCATCTATCATATAGCATACATCTGTGGATCTTTGTTCTTGTGTTGTTTTGCATATGAATCTGTGTTTCTGAGTAGGATTAGTGTTTGTGGATCATAGCATGGTTTAAAGTATTGGTTGGAATCAAGTTTTATAGGTCTGTGGTGGTTTTTGAGGTTGTGACAGGAAGTAAAGTGGTGTTTGGAATATTGAAGTTTGCTGTCATAAGCCTTGTTTCAGAGGTATTAATTAGTTTAGTTATTTCACTTAGGGTATATTATAGGTAGTTAAGGCATAAAACTAGTAGGTCATTAATAAAAAGTCAAACATCACTCTTAAATCTTAATACAGTTAGCATCTAGGTAATTTTAGGTTAGACAAGCTTATTAGTAGTTGCAAAATAGATAGTAGTAGCTTATTTTAATAACAATATAGCTTATATTCATCTCAGTGATCATATTTGTGCAATCAAAATTCACTTTGGTCAACTTTCTGTTTCAACAAAAAGTCAAAAAGAATTTCATACTCAGATTTTGGTAACAAATTTGTGAGCTTGTGTAGTCTTTAATACTTATTGGAAATTCTTATGGTTTGATGATTTGGAAAGCCTAGTACTCAAATATTATATTTCAAAAAGAAAATCTGGTTTTGAAATTTGTTTGCTTATCTGAAAAGCTAGTTGAAGTTGGCTGATTGGGCCAATATATGCCCTGCACCACAGGGTTGAGTCTCACTTCTTGGGAACTTTTAGGTTAGCAAATTGGTACTAGGATCTGTTTTTAAGGTTGATTTGTGATCTCAGAGTGGTAGTGTACAATTTGCCCCCATAAGCTTGTACTTCTGAGCTTATCTCAATAGCTTATTTGACCCATCTTATTGAGTGCTTCTTTCTATATCTGTTTTCAAAAGAGGCCTGCTAGTGCTTATTATTGATCTCTAGTTGATTTTGTTGATTGTTCTGAGCATAATATAGCTTATAGTACCTGTTTCAAGTGATATTTGGCCTTTACTTATTCTTCTTGGCTTATTGCTCATTCCATTGTGCTTATTGGAACTTATTTGATCACTACTTGTGTTTCTGTGCATCTTTTGGTCTGAGAATTGTTCTTATAAGCTTATCTGAGTATAAAAATCATTTGGAAAATATTTGGTCAACTGTGCTTATAAATAAGCACTCATATAAACTGAATTTAAGCCATTAAGCACTTACAGTGCTTATTTCTCACTTTTTATATTTTTCCTAGTTTCAAAATATTATTTTAGATTTTCCCTGAAATTTTCAGATTTTTCTGAGTTGATTTGCTATTTTTCTTATTTAATTTTCCTTTTTAATCACTTTTTATTACTTTTTAATTACTAAAAAATCCAAAAATATTTTAGAAAATAGTTTTCAGTTATTTTAGAATTTTGGAAATTTATTTTGCATTTTTCTCACTTTATTTACATTTTCTTTCAATTATTAAATAGTTTAATTAGTTTTTAATTCATAAAAAATTATTAAAAAGTCAAAAAAAAATATTTTTCTTTTTCTCAAAATTTTCTTTTATCATTTTTAACTTTTTAAAATTATTTCCAAGATCGTAGGATTAGTATAGCTCAAAAGTCACGTTTTATTTCGTACGTTACGTTTAAATAATCGCGTTTGCATTTCCGTTTTTTGCGTTTTAGACTTTAGTGCATTACTAGCATGTACTCCTTGCATATTTCATATTTGTTAGTTGATAATTGAATTACTTGATCACTATTTGCTTTTTCACCACTTCTCACGACAAGATTTACACGAATCGATATTCTTGATTCCATTCACCTTCACTTGAAAACGACTCGGGTGATCCGTAATTCTTGCGGATCACTTCGATACTATACTACTATATTATATAATTGGTTTTCACGACGAATCAACAGATGTGGTAACTTTCTGCTCCGGATGTGCGCCTTTTGTTTTCCGAGTAATATACTGCATAAAAAAGTATTTTAAAAAACATGATAATTAGACATGAATTAACTAGGCGCATATATATAGAAAAGGGATTCTGTCAAAACTAACATGTATAATAGACTCCATTTTGTAGACGCGTTCCTTCAAACTCTCAATCTCTTTAGGTAGAATCAACAACCTCTCGCACAAATACTCCAAAGCCTTAACCCGAAACCCACAATTACAACTCTGCCTAACTGGATGTGCCTCTCTGTCATTTACCTTACCCCGAGCTGATGATAATTTTTTTACATAATCACCAAAAAGCCCCCCGCATTGAACAGGTGGAGGAGCTCTCGGTGTGTACCACTTAAAAAAATTTTGGCTTTCTCTAAACCATTTTGATAGGCCCTCAGCATAGTTAAGATATATTTCAAAGTTTGGATTTTTGGCCTAAGGAAAATATACAATAATTGTTACTAAAAGCAAATAAAATTTAGTCAAAAATATATATATATAATAAAAATAAGTATTAAGGTGAGAAGGCATTAACTGACCTGAGGAAATAGTTGACTGTATACCTCCCATTTTTGAAATGGATAATGCTTCGACCAGGCACAACCTCTCGGGATCACATCAGGATCCTTACTCCACCAACGATCTGTCTGAGATGAAGACTCTAGAATCCATATCTACAAACAGTAAATGTAAAAAAGTCAAATTACACACAATTTTTTACAATGAAATACAGAGACAAGTGTTTGCCTAAAAATGCTAACCTTGAAACATAAGATAAATCCAAACAATGAATACGATGGAACAAAGGTTGGGTCTTTTTCCAATGATTTATGGTGAGCATTCTTATGCTTCGAGTTAATATTTAAAATTGCATCGTATAACTCCCGCCAGATGTATTCTCCCCAGGGAAACTCATTCCAAGCTTCAAGATTATCTACCATTCTTAGAAATACATCTTCAACAACAGATCCTAACTCACGACCCATAAACATAACTTCCAAAGATAACAAAAGACAAACTCGTATCGAGTCTTCATCTGATAGTTTCGTGAAACGCTCTTCATCCTCAATCACAGATAGAAGATTTATGTTTTTAACATACCTGCCTATCTTCTCCGAAAATACTCGATCTCGAAAACTGATATCACCCTCCCTAAACTTACGGAAACTGACAATCCCAAACTTAAATCCAGTAATGAGGCAAAATTCACGACGACCAAAGTGAAGCAAATGTTCATTAACATCGTATATGAGTGGCAAATCATAATGTTTATTATCAGAGAAGACTTGCTTCTGAAGCATGTAATGGATAAGATCCTCCTCATTGTCAACGTAAGTCAAATCAAGCCACGGCCTGAAACATGTTGACCTAAACAATTCACAACGTTCCAAACCTAGTCTGTCTTTGATTAACGGAAAGTAACTGAGTTTGCTTCTAACGTGGACCCTCGCATGATATTCCTAAATTAACAAAACAAATCAAGACCAAAATAAGCAATGCTGTTTCAAAAAAACTAGGTTTTAAGCTTTCTTTTCTTTTTTTTTTTTTTTTTTTTTGCCATTCTAAAACTCTAGTCATTATCTGGTCTTTCAGTGCAGGGAAGGCATGGAAGCATAACATTGGTGGTTGCTTTGTTTCGACACTTAACTGCTTATGGTTATGTAACTTCATAAACGATAAAATAAATGTACTTCCCATTTGCTCATTTGGAGCAGTTATTGATTTATGAAAGTCCAATAAGCACTAGACACTAGACTTTATGAAAGTCTAATAAGCAGTTTTCAATAATCCAAATGAATAAGTAGTTGCAAATAAGAAAAAGCCAGATGATCCAAGACAGTGTAAAACACTTAAATACACTCAAATGAACTCAAATGATGTAAAGTTACCAGCATACAAGTCAATTAAGCACAAATCCAGGTTCTAATATGAATCAGCTTATAGGTTACAATCACTACACTAGCAGGCTCAATTAAGCTGATCTAATAAGCTGAAAACTAGAAAGTAAGGGGGCAAAAGCTTCACTGACCAACTGAGATGCTAGAAACCCCAAAAGCCCTATCACACAGTATTTTTGACTTTTTGAATTTGATGCAACTTTGACTAAAATGAAATTTTATTGAATCTATGTGACTTAAAATGTAGTTATAAGCTAAGAATGAACTTTTTTAAGCTAACTTTACTAATAATGCAACTACTTAATGAATACGCAGCCTATATATCTAACAGTGAATGCACAAATTGAGTCCAAAGATGATTTTGACTTTTATTTAAGTTACCACTGAGTTTTATGATCTATATTACATAATATGCAACCAAATTGACAGACTACACTAACAGATAAATCTATATCAAACTTAAACACTAAACTAATTGATGTACCAAACACTATTATTAACTACTATTGAAATAATTTTTTGAAGTAACTATGACATTTGATTGACTAAACCACAACACAAGCTGCTATTATGATTAAATGAATCAAATGAAACTTAGAAACACAGATACACAATAAGCTAATCTAATGCTTATAAGCTAATCTAAGGCTTCCCAATAAACCCAGATTCATAAGCAACCTAAACAATAAGCCTAATCTACCTGAGAATGACTTTATATGATTTCATTATCATAAGCAACCTAAACAATAAGCCTAATCTAAGGGCACATCGAAAGAAACCCAGAGTCACAAACTTATTCGCATAATAATAAACCCAGATTTAGCAGATGGGTTTAATTGGAATCCACAAAATAAACCCACGAAAATACTTAAACCCACAATAAATCTTAATTATCACAGATTCAGCATAATAAACCCACAAAAAATCCTAAATATAACGTACCAATGGTTTCATTGGAAAAATTGAAAGAATCAAAAAATTATTTTGATGAGTTTGTGGCAATGTGTGTTATTCATTTAACTTTTCTGAACGTGAAATCAAATAAGATAAAAATCCAATACAAGAAAATTAAATAAAATCAAAAAAGTATGTTATGTGTACCTTCCCAATAAAGATGACCGGTCACTTCAGCTGTTGGGTTGAGTAGCCGCCGGTTGAGTAATTTTAGTCGTTGGTGTGGGCCCCAGAAAATGTACACGTGTCACATTTTGAGATAGGTTGCGGAGTTGCGTAGATGCGCATGACCATTTAGGGAATTTACTCAAAAAGAAACCATGGTGGGGACCAAAAAAAATATTTTGTACTAGATTAGTACTTAGCTCTAAAAACATCACTAAGACAATTGACATCATCATTAAGATGAGAGGACGCACCTGTGTCCATGTTCCAGTTACCGGGATTAGGATCCTGAAGATGTACCGATAAACGCAGCAGGTAAAGTTGTTTTGTGTCCCGGGAGTGGACCGGGCTGCTCATTAGCCAAAAAAGACCCCCCGTGTGCACCTTGGACCTGCTGTGGAGCTGTTGGTGAACTGCCAGGAGGACCATGAACCCCCTGTGAACCCCCATGACCTGTCGAACCTGCAATTGAACCCTCATGACCTGCTGTTGGACCCCCTTGAACTCCTTGTGAACTACCAGGAAACAACGGACCCCCTTGGGCTGCTGGTGGACCCCCATGACCATGTTGTGAACCAGTGACAAAGTTATAACTTCCTGAAGGACTTATAAACCCACCGTAGGACCCTCCCCCATGCAAACCACTTATATGATGCTCCCCATAATTGTGTCGTGTAGTAGGACCATGTTGGTGAGTATCTTGAGCTGGTAGAGAATGAAAACCAGGAGGAGCAACATAACAAGTAAGTGGCTTCGAGCCAGTGGGTGAAGATGATTGAGAAACTCCTCCATTAGCACCATTATGAGTCCCCATCTTAGCCAAAAGGGTTTGAAGAGTAGCTAATTCATTAGGTGACAAAGCATTGCTCATACTAGGAGGTTTAGAAGAAGGATTCCCATGCACGCCATTATGAAGAAACTTACAATGAATTCCAAACCGACAAGACCCTTGTGCAAACAAGAAACATGGCTTATAGACTTTTTCATTGGGGTTAATAGAACGCCTTGTATTTGAAGTAGAGTTAGCCAATAAAACCATAGGTGATGAAGAGGTAGAATCAACAAGAGCGTCTTGAGCCCGAGACTTTAACCTCATCTCCTCCGTGGTAAGCATAGAGCGAACTGTTTTAAGGTCCGGGAAAACCTAGCGATGAGCAATGATAGTAGAGACACTATCATACTTTGCGAGCAATCCTTCCAAAGCGAAGGTAACAATATCATCATTACTAACCGGGGAACCCAAACTTGAGAGAATAGTAGCCATGTTCCCAATCTTTCTAAAGTAAGCATCAATAGTCAAGTCCCCAAGTTTGATAGAATGTAATTCGGCCTTTAATGCAATAGAGCGAGAACGCTTATTGTCATTAAAGATTGAAGCAAGCATGTCCCAAGCCTCCTTGGCCGTTTGAGGATCCTCATTAACAAGACGTTACTGAAGTGTTGGTATCAACGTGATGAAAATCCAAGAAAGAACAATGGTGTCGATTTTGAGCCATTCAGCATCTAGTGGACTTGGTGGAGCACTAGAGGTGGCATCATCTGAGGACTTGCCTAGTATATGATCCGAGATGGTGTAGCCTTAACAAATATGTTTGAAAAAATAAGTCCAAGATGAATAATTCATCTCTTCAACATCCAACTTGACCGGAACAAGGGTGGGGAGATTGTTAATGGTCATGAGTTTATCCAACAAAAGTATAACAGGTGGTGAGGGAGTAGGACCAGTCATGATTATGTGTAACAAAAACTAGGGTTTGGTTTATATTAGAGGAATGGAATAGTAACTGTGAGAATGGGATTTAGGGCTTGGTTTAGTAAAAGAAAAAAAAAGTAATAGTAGGTAGGGAGTAGGGTTCAGTTAAGAGAATAAACAATACCACAAGCAAACCAACAATTCTAGTCGACTGGTTATCAAACTTTAACCAACAATCGACAACAGGAAAGCACAAGAGTCGACTGGCTATCAAACACGAACCAACGATCGACCTTTATAAGTAAGGATTAATAGTCGACTAGCTATCAACCTTAGCTAACGATCGACAAAGGGAGTAAATTTATTTATTTATTTATTTTAGGGTTTTGTTAGTGAAGGATTGATTGTTTTTATGGCTTTGATACCATGAAGGTGAATGGAATGAATCGTGTATCTCATTGATTATCAAACGAGGGTATATAAATACCAAATACAAGATTATTCTAGACTCGGGCCTTAGCCCATACGAATATTACATGGACTCAAATACTATGTATAATACATATGACTAACACTTAAAACATTTGACCTTTACGTGGTTACACACATCACACATTCTTAGGCAAACATTTTTATGTGACAAACATTTTTAAAATGGTTATTAATCTGTGACATAGTCCTCACTCACTAAAACCTTCCATTTACTACATAGCACATTCACATCACATTACCCCATTCACTTTTATTTACTCACCACTCACACAAAAACGCTGCTCACGCATGAGGTACATCTCACGCACCGTGTCATAGGGAGTCTAATAGTACTATTGATGATGTTCAGGTACCATCGTCTTTGAATTTTACGTTTCTTGATGTGACAAAAACTTTGAACTTGAACATAATGTTTGGTAGTCGACCATCAACCCACTAGAATCAAAATTGTATAAAAGTATGTGTATCAGCTGTTTAAAAGTAAAAGAACGATAAGCAATTGACACCTTTGTCTCTCTTAAAAGCGATTCGTGTGTATATGCAGAATAATATCTTACGGAGGTTATATTCACGTTGTTGAAAATTGTTTTTATCCAATGATTCATGTATGCAGAATGTTGAAGTAATTCTTTGTGAAGCGATAAGATGCTTCTAATACCCTTCGGTCTTGTTGTAGCCAAGCCCTTTGGATATTTGTATGGATGTAACAAACGCGTTAGCCTCGCCCTGGCTGTGATCTGAGGACCAAGCTTTAGCGTGAGAGTAAGTATGGGTTTCACCGAGAGGTGTAAGTAATAATGTAAGTGAGAATGCAGTAAATGATACCTTGATATGAATCACTATGCGTGTATTTATACTACCTACTAGCCATACCTGGTCATTGTTTTAGTCGATATCTCTGACACTACGTCTAACACCCAGAAGATAATAAGACAAGTTATCCCCAGGCTAGATGCCATGTGGGGTATCAAGTCAATGGTCCGCTTGGTTGGCAGGCCTTTCGGTAGTTGGGCCTTCCGGCCATATACGTTGTCACAGAATACAAAAGTATACCAATAATATAATATTCTGTCCAATATATGTGAAAGAATAATTTCATAACCTTACACAGAGGCGGATCTGTAGTATAGCATGGGTATGCACGTGCATACCCAACGAATCGTCGAGTTAGTGTTAAAAAAATTAAAAAAAAAATAAAAAAATTTGTATATGGTGCATACCCTTTGAAAATGTCCAAAAAAAATTGTGCACACCCTGAAATTAAAAAACGAAAAAAAAATAGAAGAAAGCGGCAAAATGAAAATATGAGCGGCAAAGTGAAAAAGAAACAAAGAAGAAAGGGCAAAATGAAAAAGAAACTAGATAAACACTCTTTTATCATTTAAACTTTTTAGTCTACCTTAACAATCTTGAGCCCACCCAACTAGTCAACAAAACAAAACCTAATGTAAGTGACTAAGTAATCTCTCTCTTTGTGGTTCTGGTGCTCTCAATTACCAAGTAATGGGTAAACTTTTTTTCTTTTTAAAAGACTCAATACTCAATAGGATGACTTAATTAAATGCCATTTATTATTGTAAGGTAGTTTTGATCAACTTTCTATGTGTAAAGTAGTTTTAAGAGTTTAATACCATTTATTAATTGTTCTCTACTTCTCCATCGCCCCATCCCAATGTTTGATCTGTTTTAGGTAGCTTTAAGAGTTTAATACTATGGGAAAATTATCTAAAAAGCAACAAAGTTGACACTTTTTACAATTGTGTGTACTGATCTTTTTTTTTCTTTGTAATGTATCTCTAAACTTTATAATTTGGTACATTGTGTACTCGGTGACCTTCTATACGGGCTCATCCTACGTGGAGCCAATTCTTCTTCTCCCCTAACTTAATATATTATTCCCCTTCACTCTCATTCAATGCACATGAGACCCATAGTTTTGACCAAACATAAAGTAATAACATCCATAACTTACATACTTAAGTACATAACATATAACACAAATTAGTCCATGGCAAGTGCATTTGAAGCACTTGAACCAATTCCGGGCACTTTCTTGGACAATTGTTTTTGGAGTATCCTTTGACTCCTTTCCCTTGGCCTGATAAAGTTGAACCTCCTCACTGGTTGTCTTGCTACATGCACTTGATTTGCAATTGGGCTTTGATCTGCAATTGGTGGTTGACTGTTTTGTGTTGCTACAACTGCTGTTGTAGACAAGTTGATGCTCTCCTGTGTGACTGGAAAAGAACCTGTACCTGCATTAGGTTAGAAAAATTCATTAATCAATTGCAGTAATTAAGTTAAATTTATTGTTACTTGCTGTGTGAATAAAAAAATGTACATGCATTATGGTTGGGTTCATCTGAGTCACTTATAGGATCATCCATATCATCTTTTCATATTCCAAACCATCTACTCAATTTGTTAAACCTTCCAGCAGGTACTTTGTGTCTTTTATACCCTGGTCCCCCTCTCTTAACTGTTGTCTTAACTCTCCCTCTTCTGCTAGAACCCTCAACAATGCCTGATCCCCTAACACCAATACCAGATACAACATTTGGCTCAACCACATGCTCAGATGACATCCTAGACCCCCGAAATCATCCCCATTACCCTCACCCTCAAACTAAGGCTCAAAAGGTGGTTCTTCTACAACTTGGTCAGTTGACATCTCATCAACTCCAACCTCAGGCTCAACATGTGGTTCTTCCACAACATGATCAGGTGACATTATGGACATCCCAACATCTGCAAAACCCTCATCAACTAGTGAAGGACCCTCTACTTGTTTTTGGTTGGCCTACCTTTCTTTTTTGGTGGTTTAGGTGGTAAAACAATAGTAGGATTTTTGTAACCTTTTTTGTTGTGTCCTTTTTTATGACAGTTAGAACATTTAATACTCACCCCAACCCCAGCCTCAATAGGTCTTTCTTCCACAACATGGTCAACTGACATTCTAGACATCCCAACACCTTCTAAATCCTCATCAACTATTGTAGTACCCTCTACCCTTTTCTTTGTTGGCCTACCTTTCTTTTTGGGGGGTTCAGGTGGTAAATGGACAGTAGGATTTTGGCAACCTTTTTTGTTGTGTTCTTTTTGGTAACAGTTAGAACATGTCATAAGGAGAACCCATTTGCAAGTGAATAATATGTCAAGCACTCTTTAAGTTGATCGATATCCTTAAACTTTTCTCCAACCTTAAACAAAAACATAAAAGTGATTGTCAATATTAATGGTCTCAATAACAGTTAATGCAAACAAAAATTTATGAAGTAAAAAAAACATACCGTTGGTTTACGCATCCTTTAGTGAGTTGCCTCATCATGTATGGGATACTTTTCGACTTTGTCTCTACTACATGAAATGGATCAGTCATACCATTATCTTCTCTCAGCTTCCTCAACAAGTCATCCATGAACTCCTCATGCTCTATTACTGTCTCATTATCACCAACCACATATGCCTTCTTTTGCTTTACACCATGAGAACTACCTTCTGTTGCAGGCTGACTTTGTTTCTTTGTATTCTTTGGTGCCTTGTTTGCTTCACTCTTTCGCTTCCTAAGTTCCATCAACTCTATTTCACCCTCTGATAAATAGTCCACTGACTTGTCTAAGTAACTATTACTTTCCCTGTCACTTCCACTATATAAAATAAAGTTAATGCCATTTGCAGGATCACTTTCACTGTCACTAGAAGAAGCACTTTCCATAATAGATGGCTCAACATAGTCTTGAGTTACAATGCCATTGTTCCTACGTACAGGCAACTTCCTAGGTCTGTCATTTTCTACCATTATCCCTTTACCCTTATCCACGGCTTTCTTAACTATATTGGCATCCTCTTGGACTGTGCCGGCTTTCTTATCTATATTGTCATCCTCTTGGACTGTGCCTTTACCCTTATCACTTGTTTCATTAACCATAGGGCTTGGGCTGTTTCTTTTACCATCATCCCCGCTTCTACCCTTGTTAACAACATAAGCAGTTGGGCTCTTGTGGTTAGCCAATAACCTGCGTTTAGCACTAGGACTAGGGCTGTTTATTCCAAGTAACTTATTCTTAAGGACAGGGCTATTAACTAGGTTCACAATAGGAATGTCTACATCCTCTTCCACAGGTTCAACTATTTTCTTTTTTGGGGTTCGTGTTTCCACTTCTTCTTCATCCCATGAGATAAGCTCATCTATAGTCATATTAGAAGCATCTTTGACCATTATTTCATGTATCCTCAACCTAGATGTAGCCTCATCCCCAGACTATTCCATGTTAAGGTTTTGAAAATAGTATTCAGCCAAGTTTTGATGCCTATGATTCATGAATACATGCAACTTACCATATGACTCAGTAAACGTATACGTCGCATCTACATCTGAATCTCTTTCTATAATTTTTAAGCCTACTTCTAATTGACATCCTGGTAAGCAGAAATACAAACCAGGTTTGCCTACATGGTTTGTCTTTTCATTCAAAAATTTCCACACTCTTATAATCCATTTTCTTACTCTTATATAACTTCCATTCATAAACTAAACCATCTTCATACCTAAGTGGGTTACCTTCAAAGTACCCGTTGTGGTGAACATCAAACCAAAGAGCATCTGAACCAAATGGTGCCATCCTTGATAAAAAAAATGCAAAATAATTTGAATAAGCAAGATGCCATAAAAAAAAACCCTAACATATATGTATGTATAACTACAAACCCTAATAAATGTGCATGTAATAAGTTTCAATACAAACAAAAAAACAAGGGGACCATGAAGAATAAAGAAGTACGAACCTTTAGCACCATTCAATTTTAATAATTGATCGACAGAACTCTGACAGAATACAAATTAGGGTTTGGTCGGGTATTTGGAGGATAAAGTGAGAGAGAAAGGTGTGTGTGTTTTTGTCATGTGGAGTGGGTGTAAATATTAGTGAATATCCTAGTTGGATATAATATTTCCACGTGGCTTTTTTTTGAGCAAAAATATAAGTATTAACCGGCTGACTGGATAGAAGGTCACCGAGTACACACAATGTACCAAATTACAAATTTTAGAGATACATTAGGAAAAAAAAAAAAAAAAAAAAAAAAAATCAATACACACAATGGTAAAAAGTGTCAACTTTGATGCTTTTTTAGATAATTTTCTCTGTTTGATGCTTTGTTTAAGGTATCTTTTACATCAAGGAATGGCAGTTTGAGGTCATGATGAAACTGAAGAATCAAGTAATAGAGGTAACTTTCTTGAGCTTTTAATATGGCTGGCAAGACTTAGTGAAGACGTTAACAAAGCTGTGTTGAAAAATGCTCCAAAAAACCACCAGTTAATGTGTCATTCCATTTTACAAGAAATTGTGAACTCTTGTGCGAAAGAAACAACAAAGGCCATTATTAAAGATATTGGTCAAGACTTCTATGCAATATTGGTAGACGAGTCTTTTGATGTATCTCACAAAGAGCAAATGTCATTGTGTTTACGATATGTAAATAAGAAAGGAGCTGTTATGGAGAGTTTTATCGGTGTTGTACATGTCAAGGGTATGACCGCTCTAATTCTTAAAGATGCAATTCATTCGTTGCTCGCGGTACATTCTTTGAGCCCATCTAAAATTCGTGGACAAAGGTCCTTACATGTAGCAAAAGTAAAATATCATAACTATTCAGCAGTGGGGAATATCAATACACCAACCGAATCAAATTAAATTCTTGCTTTGGCTAGCTCACCGATTCTAATAGCATGTCCTCAAAACGTTGGTATATAGTTCGTTTTACGGTTTGAAAGTCAAAACCGACCATTTACAAGAAAATGATATTTACCAAATTCTAAATCATTGTATATTATCAAAGGGCCAGGGGTTAAGACATTAAAAAGGATAAAAGTAAGACTGCATCCAAAAATTTACATGCATACAACAACAATACTATCTGATAATGTCAAAAGGATTTGAGGATTTGGATGAAGACAGTTACACCTCGTTCTAAGAGTAGATCGAAAAACTGCTTTTAAAAAAGCGTCTGACAAGAATGCGATATATGTGTATGTGAGCAAAATATATACTGTAACATATATATGTGCCGATGTGCGTGTTTATATGTGTGAGTTATAGCATTCTAACGATGTTAAAAGGAAAGTAACATTCAAACTACAATAGATAGTTAGATACGCCCCAGTCCCACTAGTCCACTACTAGTAGTGAATGTAGCTTTTAATGGAATCTTATACTTTCAAAATTATCTTTTATGAGATAAGAAGAAAACTTTACACAGCAAATTATTATGGACAAAAAACTTCAAAAGATTCCTGTTAGCTCACAGCGATTGCTTTGTTGAAAAATGAGATGTCTAACCATTTTTGCAGCTATTTGTTTTTTATAAATCAATTTGTGTTATTAACTTACTACCTCCGTCCTATATTAAGTGTCCACAATGGAATCTTGAAATGTCCCAAATTAAGTGTCCAGATTCTATTCTAACCAATGAGATGAGACTTTAGTGGGTATAAATTATATTTGATTGGTGGAGAGTGTAGTTAGTGGAATTTTCTAAAACTTTGTGCATAATGTAAATGGACACTTAATGTGGGACGGAGGGAGTATTATATATGGATAATAACAAGATACTAGTCAAAATCAACATTTATGTCATTATTAAACGTATGTCGTTCCAAGCCATCCATTAATATTGATGCATTTATTAATGTAATTAATAAGATCTAATAGATCAAGTCTCACATAGTTACATTCACATGAGAAAAACTAAACACAAGTACGTAGTATAACTTTAGATGTTAAGGCAAAAGTTAAAAAGGCGTCAATTCTTATGATGTCGAATCGTTTGTGCTACCATCATATATAGTTACTTCGTGCTCACTTAGCAAAAGCAATCTATCGATTATCTCATGAGATCTAAATTCTAAAAACAAACGCCTTCACCGTGCCTCTTCGAGAAAGAAACAAATAGTTTCGACAGAGGGTCTTAACAGTTAACGCCAACAGTTAAATGCAAATATTCAAATTTCATTAGGCACATTTATTAACTTCCCCAGTTCCCCTGTCTAATTGCCATTTCAATAATAATAATAATAATGGATTAAGTTGAATTAAAAGACGTGCAGATTTGGGCTGGCGTCACATGGCCTGCTAATAATGTTTCTCTTTCTCATGGGCCGATCTTAAAAAGATCGTGGGCTAGGCCTCCTCGAACAAGCCCGTTTAGTACTTTAGTCCGTTTGATTAGTTTTATATATATATATATATATATATATATATATATATATATATATATATATATATATATATATATAAATCTTTATAAAAGTCAGATTCATGTAATCTAGTTACTCGTATTTAAGTCGTTCTAAATGTAATCTAGTTACTCGTATTTAAGTAGTTCTAAGAGCATCTACAATGGGGAGGTTTTTAAAAGACTTTTTACTATTTAAAAAAGCTATTTGAGCCATTTGAAGCATTGGACTAAAGACTTGACAATGACTTTTTGAACAAAGACTTTTAAAACACCAAGTCTTTGACAAAAAAAACACAAAGCTATTAACAATAAATGAGGTATGCATTAATTGTGGAAGAAAGCATTAAATGCATCAAGTCTTTATGACTTGGTGCCATTGCTCATGCTCTAATTAATTAATCCCAGAAATGTTATGTTATTTTTGCGTAACTTCAAAATTCCAGAAGACTTGGTTTTATAAAGATATTTCTAAAACGGCGCTAATTTTGGGCTGTACATTTAAGCAAGATTTTCATCATATATTGGCGTTCAACACCTTACTATCTCAAAAAGGTGTATATGGGTGAAAACACTCGATTTCATGCATTTTTTATGCCAACCGGATCCTTCTCCAAAAACCTGGTCCCATTCAATGAGCTCATGTCCCACCGACCTAATTAATCAAAAGTTAGATTCGAACCCTGATCATTTCTCTAAAAGACCCTCTATTTACTATACCACGGGTGATTTACACATATTTGCTTTAGCTTTACGCAAAACAATATACAAGCATCATACAAGATATAAATAAAATATAGCTATCTAAATTATGAAATTTTGTGTAGCATAAAAAGTGAATGTGTATAAATCAATTCCTTTATATTATAGAGTTTCTTTTTGTTCTTTCTTAGGTAACAAGTTTACTTTTACGTAGTCAAACTTTATAATTAGCGCCAATTATTTTAAGAACAAAGTTACTAGATCATCTTTAATAAGAGCATCACAATGCAAAAAGTCTTTAATGACTTTTTGCATTTATGCATACATTTTTTAGTATTGTTGCATTGCCTTTAATGCATAAATTAATGACTAATAGGTTTTTGAGCATCCGCAGTGGGTAAAGTCGTGAAAAACTTTTCACTATTTCAAAAAGCTTTGTTATAAGATATTTTGCATTGCAACAAAAACTTTTTGAAAAGTTTTTTACAAAAGATTGATAATAAACCTCAAGCCTTTTGTAAAAGCCTTAGTCATTAAATGTGATTTCCATTAAATACATCAAATTTTCAAAAACTTGATGCAGTGTGGATGCTCAAAAGCTTGGTGTTTGTTAAGTCTTTTATAAAAAGCTTTTGGAAAATCTCATGCTATAATGCAATAAAGCTTTCCCAAAAGCTTTATAGAATATTAAAAAGCTTTTCATGGTTTATGCATTGTGGATGCTCTAACGACCAAATATAATCCGGTTTGCTTATGTGACGTTCATTGGTTCATGTAGAGGTGTAAACTAAACGAGACAGCTCACGAAGTATTTGAGATTGACTCGTAAATTACTCAAAATTGACTCGATATAATCAAGTTGAGCTCGACCTCAAGTTAATCGAGTATACTTTCGAGCGAGTTCAAGCTTCAAAATACTCGACTCTCAAAGCTCGCGAGCCTTATCGAGCTTCAATTAAATAAAACTTTTACTCTTTTATATACATGTAATTACTTAAATTTAATAAAAATCGAGCCGAGTCGAGTCTTCATGGGGTTAGAGCTTGACATGTGGAAATAATCGAGCTCAAATCGAGTTTCGAGCGCCTGAGTTTTTTTATGACAAGTCGAGCTCGAGCTCAAGTTTCAAACTCAAGATATAGTATTCGAGCCGAGATCGAGCTTGAAATCTAAAGGTCGATCGAGCTCGAGTTTTAGTAGTCAAGTTGAGCTTGAGCTTGAGCTTGGCTTTGCTTGGCTCGACTCGCTCCTTTACACCCCAAGGATCATAGATTCATATCGTCGCTAATGCGGAATTTTTGTGTAGTATCTAGCCAAAATCC
Source organism: Artemisia argyi (assembly GCA_030686995.1). Taxonomy (NCBI): domain Eukaryota; kingdom Viridiplantae; phylum Streptophyta; class Magnoliopsida; order Asterales; family Asteraceae; genus Artemisia; species Artemisia argyi. The sequence goes on from JARVZY010009200.1 coordinate 23,610, forward strand.
CAAATATACATGTTACCTCTTCTATGATTATTTTAGTAACTATAATTAAGGGCTATGCTACATCCACATAAAAAAAAAACCCACTAAAAACCTCCACTCGCTGACGTGTCAGCGGGTGATTGGTTTTTTCTGGAATGTGGATCTCACAAAAAACCAATCACCCGCTGACACGTCAGCGAGTGAAGGTTTTTAGTGGGAATCCTTATGTGGATGTAGCAAAATCCTATAATTAATATGCTTGCGTTGAAGGTATTCCACTTGAGATTACAATTAATGGTTGATAGGGAGGTAAGCTTATTTCTTCATCGGAGAACATGGTATGATACAACTAGTGACAATGACATACAAATGTAATTAACTATAAATGTTTCGACAGGTTAAAAACGAAACAAATTAAATAGTCGTCAATTTGTATGGATCATATGGCCTTGGCCGACTTTCATGGTTAAGCGTTAATGCTTTCCGATGATAAATTGAGAATGATACTCTCTGGTCCGTGCGTCATCGATCTACTAAAACTTTAAAATTCAGGGTGGCCTAGTTAGTGGCAGAAGAGTTTTCACTATCATCATTAAGATCATCGACCTACTAAAACTCGGGTGGCCTAGCTAGTTAGTGGTAAACGAGTTTTCACTATCATCATTAAGATCTTAATGTGTGAAGTTACGAGATCCATTCTTACTTGTGGATTTTTTTTTTTTTGGAAGTGACCGTCAGATTTCTGACAAAATAAAATAAACTAATAATAAAAATATAATAAAATCACCTATGTTAAAAAAAAAAAAAAAAAAAAAAAAAAAAAAGCCTTGCAAACATTAAGCTAACCACTAGCCTTTATTAGATCATTAAATAGGCAATTATTCTAATTAACAGTGGCGGCCCTGAGGATTTGAGTACCCAGTGCGAGCCAAGAAAAAAATGCCCCTAACTCCTAGCAAATTTTCATTTTTTATAAATGATAACTAATGTTATAACAATTAGTTATATCCATAACAAAATCATAGTATTAAAAATACATATCATAGTAGTTAACCGATGATTCGTGAAGCTCTCCTAGCATTCTTCATAGCAAATTGGTTGCATTTGGAAAATAACCAAACTCTTTCAAACGCTTCAAAACATCTATAGAGCTGTTAAGTTCATCGGTTTGTAATGTGTGAAATAACTTCAACTCCATATAAAGTTCATCGGCATCAATATCCGATCTTTCTTCAAACCTGAGTGCGTTTTCAAGAAGGTGATAAGACAACTTAAGATCTTTATCTTAAATTCCCCTAAAGTTATGTGGAAACAAAAAGCCAAATAATTTCTCGTACTCTTTGAATTGCTCAAATCTTGTCTCAAGTGAAGAACGAGCTTGATCAACAATATATAAGAAATAATTGACTCTAAAGTTCTCTTCAGGTGTAAATGAAGTTTCTTGGCTACTTGAACCGTCACCAAACTGTTTTTTTCTTTGAATCAAACGCTTTTGTGGAAATATCGAATCAATACTCAATTCACTAGCAATTTCCTTTGCTTCTTTAATTGCTTTTGAATACCCTATTTCTCTATAATCCTTGAGGTACTGAATCAATCTGTTTATTTCTTTAATAGCAATATCGAGATGCATATCCTTCAGTTGTAACTTTTTACTCACTATATTCATCTCCCTTAATAATTGATACCACATGACAAATGATACCACAAACTCAAAGTCACCAAGTTCTTTTTCCGCTAGTGAATTTGCTGCACTTGCAGTTGCATCATCATTATCTTTTTCTCCGACTTCAAGTAAAGCTTCTCGCATATCGACAAGTTGCAATTTGATAGCCTTAACACTCTTAACATGACTTTCCCAACGAGTTTGGGACAATGATTTAAGACTCCAACCTTTAACATTGTTCTTCAAAGGATATAAACTTTGCTT
>JARVZY010000933.1:0-25975 GCA_030686995.1 Artemisia argyi
TCTCACTAACTTCGCAATTTTCCAGAAATTTGGCATTGCCTGTTTCAACAATTTTTGAACGGTGGTTTGGACAATAAAACCTATACCCTTTGGACTTATATGGGTCACCAATAAATTAACCGCTAACGGTTCGAGAATCCAATTTCTTTTCTTGGGGATTATAAACCTGTGCTTCTGCTGGATAACCCCAAACATGCAGGTGTCTTAGACTAGGTTTCCTTCCAATCCATAACTCAAAAGGAGTTTTTGGAACTGACTTACTAGGAACCCTATTTAACCGATACACTGCGGTTCTAAGTGCATACATCCATAAATTTTTGGGTAAAGATGATTTACTTATCATGCTCTTAACCATCTCCATTGATGTTCTAGTTTGCATGTTTTGCCTTTCTGCAGTACTGTTTTGTTGTGGTGTGTCGGGCATAGTATACTGAGCACATATGCCGCGATTTTCGACAAACTTTGCAAAGGGACTAGGACACTATCCAGATTCATCATACTTTCCATAATATTCAGCACCTCTATCCGATCTTACAATTTTCACTTTTCTTTCTAGTTGCCTCTCAACCTCGTTTACAAATACCTCATGGGCATTTATAGATTGAGATTTTTCATGCAGCAAATAGACATATCCATAACGTGAAAAATCATATATAAAGGTGATAAAATATTTTTCTCCGGTAAAGGATGGAGTATCAAATGGTCCAAAAATATCAGTGTGTATAATTTCAAGGAGATTACTGCTTAATGTCAACTCCTTGATGCACCAGGTTAACAGAGTGAACTCTTTGTTTCTTTAGTCTTGCTTCCTCCTGAATAAGCTTACCGGACAATTCATCAATATTCCACTTATCCTTTAATGTGTTATAGTTGATGTGAAACGGTCCATATTCAGAAGGAAGTGAATGCATTATGAATTACACCAAGAAAGAGTCATCCACATTCATACCCAATATCTTAAGTCTTGTTGGGGTATTGGTCATGTCAAGGACATGTTGCTGCTAGGGATGGCAACGGGGCGGGTTTGGGGCGGGGCGGCCATCCCCATCCCCAAACCCGATTACTAAAGTTCTCCCCAAACCAGCCCCGATCCCCATCAGGGATCTAATCGGGGCGCCCCATTGGGGCGTGATGGTCCCCCAAACCCGCCCCGTATTAATCGGGGATCTTATCGGGGCATCATCTTTGGGTGTAATTCTCGATTAAAGCCGCACCATTTCACATTTATTGTTATTTTTATACCGTTAGCAATAACGAACATATTAATAATCAATTAGAAACAAGCCTTATTAAATTTTCAATGTTATATTATACGTAAATAATGATAAATTATACCACAAAAAAATTAAAACTTAAAATATGACACTAAACGAGTTTTTATAATCACAATTATTCATTCTTATAAATCTAAAAAAAACTAACAATATTAGAGTAATATATTTTATTACGTAAATACTAAAAAAAATACTATACATGTATAGATATATTTGTATATATGTATATATTAATCGGGTGGGGCGGGGCGGGGCGCGGATTCCCCGCTCTCCGCCCCAAACCCGATTAAAATCCCCGTTTAATCCCTAAACCCGCCCAGTAACCCAATTAGCATGCCCCGCCCCGCCCCAATTATGTCGGGGTTCGGGTTTCCCCGTCGGGTTCGGGTTTTTTTGCCATCCCTAGTTGCTGCATACTTTTTGTACCATCAAATTTCATGGTGGTGAGTTTAGCCATGAATGTTCCTGCTAGTACTTTATTAGCATAACGAAACTTCTCTTCCACAATCTTAAGAAAATCTTTACAATTCTAATTTTCATTGCCGGGAAGAGAAGACTTAATGTTGTTGGCAATTGTCATCCGCATAAAGTTCAAACAGGGTCTGTTGGACCTTGTCCATGCCTTATGGTGTGATTTTTTTAGCCTCTGTACTATCATCAATAAGGTCAGTAGTGTCACAACTCGTAAAATTTTGGTCATTTCTCGAAGTTTTCAAAAATCACTATTCATCAAAACACTATTCATCGTTTTACTATTCATCATTTTCGAGGTCAATTTGATATTCTGAGAAGCATTCAAAAATTTTACTATTCACAAAACACTATTCATTTCCGGAAAAGTTTTCACTATTCACGTGCATTGTTCATTTCGTCGTAAATTTTGTTTACGAGTACTTAAATTCGCGTAACCGTATTAGTTCAGGTGCGAATTCATACATTATCATTGGGGACACTTCATACGGACTAGAAATAGTCTACATATCATCATAATGGCATGTGCATACTATACCACTCGTAGAATATTCATATTATTATTTTTAGCACGTCTAACGTTTTACGCTTATTTCTTTTAATTGAACGCTAACCCGCGATAAATAAATATAACGAATATATCTAAATATTCCCACAATGGTCCCGACATATTTTTATATCCATTTTATCATCATAAAAGTTATAACATTCATTTACCCAGTATTTTGGAAATTTATTTTATTTATAACGTAAGCTTATGAATATTACGACGGTTTTCGCAAAAACTAATCAATAATCACCCGAACACTTAGTACTTGTACCCAACATATTTCTAACATTCTTATGACTTTATTAAGTCCCGGTTAACTTCGTTAATATTTATTTCTAGCAAACCCGGTACCCGATTATAACTAATACTTACACTAAACTACACCAATATTACATTACATTTCCTAAGCAACTCAAAACCGACTTTGCTACTCTTTCACTTATTGAAAACCAGCCACAATACCATCCCTATACCACTTGACCTTTACTTTTAACCTCATGCTTATATGATCAAGTATAATACAATATAAACCTAAGTAAATATCTACATAAACACCTTTCACACAAACATATAATTTCCAAGAATCATAAGCTCATCTTTTTCCTTCCTTCTCCACTCCAAACCCACGACTTTTTGCCAAGATCCATGATCAATCCATTATTTTTCAAAGTATAAAGCATCAAAGTTGTTCATTTCATCATCCTAATCAAGAATCATAACACAAAAACACAAGTAATCCAAGGTTTCTTATCATCTCACCACCTATTATTTCAAAGTGAGTTATCAAATTTATTTTCATGTTTTCATCTAATTAACATATGTATCTCATGGTATTCATGCTTAATTTCATGCACAAACTAGCTATACCACTTTATTTTTGAAAACTTTTTGATCATACAAACCCTAGAATTTGTTTTAGGTACTCCTTTGTTAAATTAACTTGTTTAGTAGTGATTAGGAACCCATGGCACCCTAAGAAGGTGTATGGTAGGATTAGTATAGCTTTGTGGTGGTTACAAGAGGTTTTGGTGATGTTAGAAACTAGTTTTGAACCTTGAAAATGGATTTGTAACAAGTTTATATACCTACTGTCCCAAATTGCCCAACCCAGAAAAATCAGGAAATACAAAGTAAACTTTGGAAAAATTTTTAGAAAATACTTTCAAAAACGAATCCGTAGGCGAAAGAACGGATTAAAAAGACTTTATAACGAAGAAGTTATGATTTTTGCAAGTTTATTGACGAAAACTATTTTCCGGAAAAATACATGCTGTTGGACGTTTTTCGTAGGACAAAAAGAGGCTTTAGACGTAACCCGGAGGAGCCAAGCTTTCCAAAATATATTACTACATACTAAGACGTAACCGTGGATATAAAGAACAAGTAAAACGGGCTTATAACGACAAAGATATTCACGTTTCAATATCGGCAAAAACTCACTATAATTGGCAGCTTTTAATAGAAATAATAATGACACTATTTCTACGTACTAAATTCTAGATTTTCTAGAAATACTACTAAATTGCCGAAATTTATAACTAACGAAGTACTTGTGCTTATGAGCTTATTTTTACGACCATTAGATGTTACTTCAAGGTTTTCAAGATGAAGTATATAACACTAACTTTCTATACATATATATTACGACAAGTTTACACAAGTCTAGTTAAGACTTATTATTTTTCTCAAGTATGGAATGTATTTTCATAAGACTATAACTAGTATAATTTCAAGTTATGAGTGGTATAGTTATCATGTGCATGCATATTCTCTACATCATTTCACGATCTAAATTAGATCATATTCATTCATCATAGGTCGCGGTTGATTTCGTTCCTTGTTGTCCTTATCATTCCGTTGCATTGCACTAACACTTCGAGGTGAGTCATAGCCCCTACTCTTTCTATACTTGTTTTAACTCTTTGGGGGAGATACATGCTCAACTACTTGCTTACTTGTACTGATACTCAAAACATTAATACTTGATTACATTTATTCTTGATTTCATTTACACTTGATAACACTTATACTTGATTGCATTATACTTGATTTCATACATACATGATTGATACATGCACACATACTTACTTGATACTTGAAACGTTTAAACTTTTATACTTTGGGAAATGACACCCAATAATCATACATACATGATTGTGAAACTTCCAGTGGCTCCAAATTAAGTTGTTGGATGACCATTGAGACATACATACAAATGTGAGGTCTTCGGAGATGAAGTGTAGACTCATGACTAATTGCTTAACTGTTATAAAACAAACTCTATGAACTCACCAACCTTTGTGTTGACACTTTTAAGCATGTTTATCTCAGGTTAGAAAGGCGATAGCAGGTGTGTGGAGCTGAGAGTCTTAGGGCATACTTTTGGAGACTTTTGCTTTTATCGTTTACCATTCGATACACTTTAAAAACTTATGTATTATTCTACTTTGGGATCTTTGTTTTGTAAACTATGACTATTATCTATTCGAATGGTAACTTTTCAAAACGTCTCATTTAGAGGTCGTTTTCTATACCTTGTACTTTGTTCCCTGAAGTAGCATCCCAATGACACAGTCTTCCGCTGCGGTATTTTGGGGGTGTTACAGATTGGTACCAGAGCCTTGGTTATAGAGAACTAGGTTGTTTTTAGAGCCTAGACTATAACTACATACATTTAGACTCTCCTCCCTATCGCCTTGCACTTTACTTACACATACGCTTGCTGGTAATTTATTTTTCTTTAGACCTATGCTATTAGATATTTTGTGGTACCGATGGGGAAGTCCCAAAATCTAGACAAGTCATCAGAAATATGGAGCTCGGTAATAACTGATTATTTAACTTAATCTTGTGACAGTTCTTGTTTGATGAGACACGAGACTGAGTTAAATAGAGGTTATTACTTACCTGTAGAGATTTGATGATTTGCCCGAGGATGGGGGTTCTCTTGAGGTTACTCTTGAGAAACCGTTAGAAACTAGACTACCCAGTGACTTTAGCACTTAAGGGAGAATCCTTTGTTCCTTCGTACTGAGCGTGACATTCCCTAGATTCCCATTTAAGCAACGTCTACCACTGAGATATGTGTGCCTGGTGATATGTACACCTGTGAAAGGAAACATTTATAATTGTGGTGGCCAACATAATTATAAGTGCTTCACGACCCACGTGGACATATGACTATGCTTATGTAGATCGGTGTTGGCACAACTTAGGAAACAACTGGTGGCGTGGTATTATGTATGAGGATGTTAAGTAATGACTTTGGATAATCAACGGTTTTCCCTCATCTCTGACGTTCACTAAATGTCCTTCCTCTCAGGAAATCATGGCACCAAAGAGAGTGACTCGTAGCTCTGGTCGAGGAGGCGCAACACCAAGGGGTGGAAGGACTGGTGGACGTGGAGGTAGAGGAGGTAGAGGAGCTGCTCATGACACTAGTAACCCTAGTAACGATGGTGGAAGAACTGGTGGACGTGGAGGTAGAGGAGGTGGTCGCGGCATTGAAAACAATGATAACAACGACGGTGGAAATACTGATTTTGAAGCCATCATCGCTCGACAACTTCAAAACTTTCTCCCCACTATTGTCACTCAAGTTGGCGATCATATGAATAACTTGGCAAACCACGAAAGCGGAATTAACAACACCAATGGTATAGGCCAAAATGGTAATGGCAACAACAACATTAGGACTGGATGTACGTATAAGGAATTTACGTCATGCAAGCCAATTGATTTCGATGGTGTAGGAAGCGCGTTGGTGTATACTCGATGGGTTGAAAAGATGGAGTCGGTGATCGACATTAGTAACTGTGCAACACATCAAATGGTGAAGTATTCCGTATGCTTGCTGTCAGGAAAGGCATTGACATGGTGGAATACGCAGATTCAAGCTAGGGGTAGAGCGGCAGCTGTAGGTATGACATGGGACGATTTTAAGGCATTACTGAAGGAGGAATACTACCCGGACAACGAGATGCAGAAGCTGGAGGATGAACTCTATCATCACTCTATGATAGGGGCTGGTCATGCAGCCTACACAGATCGATTCCATGAATTAGCCAGACTAGTTCCACACCTAGTTACCCCTAAGTCCAAGAGGATCGAGAGGTACATATATGGCCTTGTCCCAGAAATTCGTGGGACTGTAAAAACAACTGAGCCTTCTACAATTCAGAGTGCAATATTGAGAGCAGGGACTCTGACAGATGAGATGGTTAGAAATGGGAGCTTGAGGAACAGTGATAAAAGGAAGGGAACAAGCGAGTCGAACAAGCAAATGGGCACAATAGCTGACAACAAAAGGGCAAGGACCTTTGCGGCGACTAGTTCTGGTCAGAAAGAGTATTTAGGCCCGCATCCTAAATGTACGAAATGTAACTTTCATCATCAAAAGATTGCGCCCTGCCGTGTGTGTGCAAATTGCAGACAGTCTAGTCATTTTACAAACCAGTGTAGAGAACCAGTAAATGTGGGCAATATGACGAACAACCAAAGGACATGCTATGAGTGTAACAGCCCGGATCACTTTCGGAACACCTGTCCTAAGTTAAAAAGGAATCTTAACCAAGGAGGCAATCGTCCAAACTTAGCAGCAGCAATTGAAGGGCCACGAGATGAGGCCAATGAGATTCCACCCGCACTTGGCAGACCTTACTTCCTAGGAAATCCTATCACCCAACATGTTCGCGATAGCACAACGGGTACATTCTCTTGAACAACTATCGTATTTTTGTAGCACTTAAGTCTTAATATAGGACCTATACACAACATTGACTAATCTGAGACCTAGCAGCATTAACCTTAGTCATACTAACAGTAGTAATTTGATTAGTGTAAGCAATTATAGCAAGCTGGGAAAGCTTACATTGTCGAATCAGACCACTAGGCATATGTGGAACAAATGAGCTGAACTTCAGGACGAAGTTCCTTTTAGGGTGGGAGACTGTCACAACTCGTAAAATTTTGGTCATTTCTCGAAGTTTTCAAAAATCACTATTCATCAAAACACTATTCATCGTTTTACTATTCATCATTTTCGAGGTCAATTTGATATTCTGAGAAGCATTCAAAAATTTTACTATTCACAAAACACTATTCATTTCCGGAAAAGTTTTCACTATTCACGTGCATTGTTCATTTCGTCGTAAATTTTGTTTACGAGTACTTAAATTCGCGTAACCGTATTGGTTCAGGTGCGAATTCATACATTATCATTGGGGACACTTCATACGGACTAGAAATAGTCTACATATCATCATAATGGCATGTGCATACTATACCACTCGTAGAATATTCATATTATTATTTTTAGTACATCTAACGTTTTACGCTTATTTCTTTTAATTGAACGCTAACCAGCGATAAATAAATATAACGAATATATCTAAATATTCCCACAATGGTCCTGACATATTTTTATATCCATTTTATCATCATAAAAGTTATAACATTCATTTACCCAGTATTTTGGAAATTTATTTTATTTATAACATAAGCTTATGAATATTACGACGGTTTTCGCAAAAACTAAGCAATAATCACCCGAACACTCAGTACTTGTACCCAACATATTTCTAACATTCTTATGACTTTATTAAGTCCCGGTTAACTTCGTTAATATTTATTTCTAGCAAACCCGGTACCCGATTATAACTAATACTTACACTAAACCACACCAATATTACATTACATTTCCTAAGCAACTCAAAACCGACTTTGCTACTCTTTCACTTATTGAAAACCAGCCACAATACCATCCCTATACCACTTGACCTTTACTTTTAACCTCATGCTTATATGATCAAGTATAATACAATATAAACCTAAGTAAATATCTACATAAACACCTTTCACACAAACATATAATTTCCAAGAATCATAAGCTCATCTTTTTCCTTCCTTCTCCACTCCAAACCCACGACTTTTTGCCAAGATCCATGATCAATCCATTATTTTTCAAAGTATAAAGCATCAAAGTTGTTCATTTCATCATCCTAATCAAGAATCATAACACAAAAACACAAGTAATCCAAGGTTTCTTATCATCTCACCACCTATTATTTCAAAGTGAGTTATCAAATTTATTTTCATGTTTTCATCTAATTAACATATGTATCTCATGGTATTCATGCTTAATTTCATGCACAAACTAGCTATACCACTTTATTTTTGAAGACTTTTTGATCATACAAACCCTAGAATTTGTTTTAGGTACTCCTTTGTTAAATTAACTTGTTTAGTAGTGATTTGGAACCCATGGCACCCTAAGAAGGTGTATGGTAGGATTAGTATAGCTTTGTGGTGGTTACAAGAGGTTTTGGTGATGTTAGAAACTAGTTTTGAACCTTGAAAATGGATTTGTAACAAGTTTATATACATACTGTCCCAAATTGCCCAACCCAGAAAAATCAGGAAATACAAAGTAAACTTTGGCAAAATTTTTAGAAAATACTTTCAAAAACGAATCCGTAGGCGAAAGAACGGATTAAAAAGACTTTATAACGAAGAAGTTATGATTTTTGCAAGTTTATTGACGAAAACTATTTTCCGGAAAAATACATGCTGTTGGACGTTTTTCGTAGGACAAAAAGAGGCTTTAGACGTAACCCGGAGGAGCCAAGCTTTCCAAAATATATTACTACATACTAAGACGTAACCGTGGATATAAAGAACAAGTAAAACGGGCTTATAACGACAAAGATATTCACGTTTCAATATCGGCAAAAACTCACTATAATTGGCAGCTTTTAATAGAAATAATAATGACACTATTTCTACGTACTAAATTCTAGATTTTCTAGAAATACTACTAAATTGCCGAAATTTATAACTAACGAAGTACTTGTGCTTATGAGCTTATTTTTACGACCATTAGATGTTACTTCAAGGTTTTCAAGACGAAGTATATAACACTAACTTTCTATACATATATATTGCGACAAGTTTACACAAGTCTAGTTAAGACTTACTCCCTCCGTCCCTTATTAAATGTCCATGTTTGACTTTTCAAGTATTTCTTTATTAACTTTGACTTTAAATATTTTTGCTTGTGTTATATAGTATTTGATAAAAATTATACGCAATGAAAATATATTTAAAATTTAATCCATTCATATATTTTGTATCAAATATTATATTACACAAACACAAATATTTACGGTCAAAGTTAAGAGAAAAAGACTTTGAAATGTCAAATCTGACATTTAATATGGGACGGAGGGAGTATTATTTTTCTCAAGTATGGAATGTATTTTCATAAGACTATAACTAGTATAATTTCAAGTTATGAGTGGTATAGTTATCATGTGCATGCATATTCTCTACATCATTTCACGATCTAAATTAGATCATATTCATTCATCATAGGTCGCGGTTGATTTCGTTTCTTGTTGTCCTTATCATTCCGTTGCATTGCACTAACACTTCGAGGTGAGTCATAGCCCCTACTCTTTCTATACTTGTTTTAACTCTTTGGGAGAGATACATGCTCAACTACTTGCTTACTTGTACTGATACTCAAAACATTAATACTTGATTACATTTACACTTGATAACACTTATACTTGATTGCATTATACTTGATTTCATACATACATGATTGATACATGCACACATACTTACTTGATACTTGAAACGTTTAAACTTTTATACTTTGGGAAATGGCACCCAGTAATCATACATACATGATTGTGAAACTTCCAGTGGCTCCAAATTAAGTTGTTGGATGACCATTGAGACATACATACAAATGTGAGGTCTTCGGAGATGAAGTGTAGACTCATGACTAATTGCTTAACTGTTATAAAACAAACTCTATGAACTCACCAACCTTTGTGTTGACACTTTTAAGCATGTTTATCTCAGGTTAGAAAGGCGATAGCAGGTGTGTGGAGCTGAGAGTCTTAGGGCATACTTTTGGAGACTTTTGCTTTTATCGTTTACCATTCGATACACTTTAAAAACTTATGTATTATTCTACTTTGGGATCTTTGTTTTGTAAACTATGACTTTTATCTATTCGAATGGTAACTTTTCAAAACGTCTCATTTAGAGGTCGTTTTCTATACCTTGTACTTTGTGCCCTGAAGTAGCATCCCAATGACACAGTCTTCCGCTGCGGTATTTTGGGGGTGTTACAAGTAGGCCTATCCTCCAGTAGCGCCAATTGAAGATCCAAATCACCTAAATGGAAAATGACTTGTTCGCTTCATTTGGACCGGTAATAATTTCGGAAAATGTATATGCTTACTAGTTAAAAATTCATACGATATAAATAAATGAAATATATATATATTATTGGTTTCCTTTGGGTAAACACAACAATACATCATCATCATTATTACAATGCAATGAGACTTTACAAGAAAATAAAATATACTTCGTCAAATATATAAGCACCTTTGGATAACTATATACATATGACAAAAGTATACTATTTTTCATCTTTAAATTTATTAGTTATAGAAGAATAATTTTTCTTTTGGGTAAAATTCACAGTATATATCAACTAATAAAATATCCATAATAGCATTCTTTAAAACAACATGAATTATATAACTACAAATTTGAAATTAACTTGGTCATTTTGGTGACTAACAAATTAATCTCACTTAATATTATATTATATATAAATATCATATTATATATAAATATGATATTATATATAAATAGCTTTAAATTTAGAATGTGCTGAAACTTTACACGAAAATAAAATAGACTTCGTCAAATATATAGACATCTTTGGATAACTATATACATATGACAAAGTATACTAATTTTCATCTTTAAATTTGTTAATTATAGAAGAATAAATTTTCCTTTGGGAAAAATTCATAATTTCTATCAACTAATAAAATCAATAACGACATTCTTTTATACAACATAAATATTATATGACTACAAAGCTTAGATCAATTTGGCCACTTTGATGACTAACAAATTAATCTCATTAAATGTCATATAATAAATAGAGGTATATAGCTTTATGAGTAATCGATTTAGATTTAAATAATATTTATTTCAAAATTCTGTAACAACTACATTAACATGTAAATCAATCAATTCAAACATAACTGAAAATCAATTATCATGCATGTAGTTGGGGGAGTCTTTAATTGTCACATTTAAACATTTCGGTTAACTAAGAATAATTACTACGACAAACACGCAATTAGGTGATCAATTTTAATATCAATAACATTAGTGCCATGAGCCATAAGAGGTCATATATTTAATCAATTTCTAATCATATGTCATTCCAAGAAGAAGTATACATATCATTCAAAATTCAATAATCATGCAATTCAAGTCGTTCTCCTTACCACTAACCTTCTACCAAATATCATTTTATTCATGCTAATAAAATTAAAAGGTAGTATTTCACATGTGCATTGAAGCATATAGAATAGTAAAATGCATACCAATCAGGTTTACGAAGTATACGATCATAAAGAACATTTCTTTAGTGCGGAAAATATTAGACATCATTTCGATAATATAAAACAAGTGAACGAATATCGTAGTAGCCTAAACATATGTAAACATGATTTCTTATTTATTATATCTAATGGCCATGATTAATACATATATTAATCGCATAAAACCAAATAGGTGATTTGTATAAATTCACGAAACATGATACTTAATTTGTTATACATATTCCTTATGTCTGGGCATGACCAAAATTAGATGCAATTAAAATAGTTAAAGACAACAATTCATGTTTCAAGATGGAAAATATACATAATTTATTACTACGAAACAGTGGCAGAAGCATACGTATATTTAACCACATAACAGTGTTTCAGAAAAAGTTCTATAAGGCCGATTAATCATCGCTTAGGTGCTACAGGGCCACCAACCTTACCGATTTATGTAACTGGGTCTAACAAATAGGTCAACCGTGGTCAATGACGATCAATAGCGGTCAATAGTGGTCAAACTTGCCGGAAACCTACAAATCTTGCTGGAAGTACCCAAAACTCACCGTAAACTTATTTTGATCACTTATAGTAACTGTTTAAATGTATTACATGTTGTTTTTTAGCAAAAATATTACCGGAAATACCTAAAACTCGCCAAAAAATACCCGAAACTTTCCAGAAATACCCAAAATTTGCCAGAAATGCTAATCCGATTAATCACCGATTAATCCCGCCTAGACCGATTACAAGCTACAAGGTGGTCGATCGCCTTACTACCGATTCACGATTTTTGCAACCTTGCCACATGATAAAACTTATGGACAAAACAAAATTCTACCGAATTTTTATCGAGCAAAATAGCATAATACGTATATTGGTTATGATAAATAAGCTAAGGATTATTATCTTATTCAAAACGTTGGCTCTGATACTACATGTAAGCATTATATGTGTAGACATTAGCATCAAATATTCATGATGACCACATTAATCTATTATGCCACAAAGATCTTAGAATATGATAATAACCACATAATAACATAAACTAGTAAAACACACCGAAGCGGAAGCGGATGTCATCATGATATAGAGAACACTTGAACACGACTAGTTTCTCTTCCTTGACCCACTTGAATGTGGAGAGCTTGATGGATAGCTATGTAATTCTACTTGTTTTGTGTATTAGGTAAGGAGGGGACTAGTGTATATATAGGGCTTAAGGTTAGTATGTCCATCATTATTAAACTTGTAATGGTCAAGACTTAATGTATCATCAAGTGTATTGACCATACCATTGAATGTAATAGTAACATATGATTTAAACATATGTAACATACAATTCATTTATGGGATATAATGACATACATCATGACATATTACTTACACATCTTACTAGTAAGAGTGCCTAAAAAGTCTAAATTTGAACAAAATAATGTTGTTTGTTTTTGTGTAATTGTCCGAACGATTTTAAGTGCTCGTTTCTGCAATTTATTTATTAAAACAATGTAATGCGATAATAAGTAACTTATGTAAATATGAAACAAGATTATTTCCCATAAATGAACGAAACATAGTTAATAAACCGTCAAATATATTATATTAACACAAGTCTTTAATCTCTTATCGAGTAAGAGGCAGTAAGACAAGTCCCCACCTCTTACTGAGTAAAACGTTATATGTCTAACTGGTCTGACTCAAAAGCATAATAAATAAATAAATAAATAAATAAAAATAAAATAAAATAAAATAAAATAAAAAAAACTTCTGACCACTTCTTACTGGTAAGAGTAAGAGGGCTAGTAAGTTGTTTTTTTGTTTTTTTTTTTAAACAAACACACCCTTAGTCAAACCTCTTCTTATCCCGCAAAATATTTAGTAATGTCTGTTAACATTAGTGCAACAGAGGAAGCATTTTGGTTAGAGTGAGACGCTTAAAGACATAACAATTGTGGTGATTTTGGACATAACGAAGTGACAAAAAATATATACTATTAAAGTTCTCTGGTCATTACTTCCCATTTGAGAGTGAACATACATAAACAATCATAAGGAAATTTTAGGCAGTAACGCATCTGCATTGCATTGAACAAACGTATACCTAGTTATGTGGTTCGATATTTTTGAACATAAAGGTGACTTGTTCACAACAATTACTTCGCACACAAGTGCAAATCACCAAACAACACGTGGTGCAACAAGCCAACAACAACAAGGGGTTGTCCACAAGCTACAAAGCATATTTAAAGTGTAGAAATCACTTTCTTATCGTTTCGAATAACATGGTTCGAATTATGAAATGAGTATATTTGAATTAGTAGTTCTTTTGCACCTAACAACAAAGCTAAAATTTACCAAATCGTCCAAAAAAACTAACGATTCTACATTTGCAAACATGGTTTTGTATAATCTAGTGTTAATATATGCGTCACTTGTCTAATTTTGAAATAGAAAACTGGATATGACAAATATAATTAGTGAAACTTAACCTATATTAAAATTAAACAAATTTAAGAAAGCTTAACTTATACATGACATAAAACTAAAAGGAAAAGAAAGAACAAAAGTTATCAAGCGGGGTTCGTTGGAAAATGGAAATCTCAATTATTATTATTATTTTTATTTTTTTTCCTGTCCGGTTAAACAAAGTAAAATGATGAACCACGGACCGAAATACATTCGATCCGATCCGGTCAATCAGATTCGATTCGATTTTTTGATTCGGTTCGATTTTTCGGTTCAATCCGCTGCGGCGCTGTCTATACTCTATAATGCTCACCCCGGCCCTACTCCATGTACAAAGTAGAAACAATCTAACCTATAGTAATACTCCGTGTCTCCGTATAATACTACACTATTTAACACCTTCCAACCAAACACATCACTACTTCTTAGTTCCTGGTGCCTGCTTTAAGTCTTGGTACGTATCATCTGCCTTCGTTTCTTCATCAAGTTATTAGTTGCATGTTCATTATTATTATCTGATCGACACCCACCAAATGTTTGATGAAATGCCCCAATCAGATTCTAACATTTTGTTGCTGTTGTTATTATTTGATGTACACAGTACACACACCAGGTGTTCTATGAAATGCCCCAATCAGATTGTTAGTTATATTATATTAGTATATCATTTGTTATAGGTTCCAGGTGAATGATATGTGTTTAACATTGATCGGTTAAAAAAGCAAATTTGCCATTAAAGATGTAGCAAAAGATTTATTTTGCAACTCAACTTTTCAAGCACCCATATTTGCCACTAAACATGAACCGTTAGTGCAAGTTGTTGGTGATTTTACAGCACCAATATGATTTAAGTGTAATGGATTGACTTAGTTGACCGATGTGTAATCATGATAAATGTTCAACAAGTCGGGATTGTGCGGAGTGCACACTTGTATGACGTTATTGTGATTATCGCCCCGAATCACGGGGGTCCGGGGGCAGCGCCCCCGGTAGCGGGGTTCCAAGGGCTGCCGCCCCTGGTAGCAGGCTAAATTTTTTTTATTTGGTATAAAGCGCTATGTTAAAAACGCACTTAAAAATAAAATTTCCCGTTATTTGGACCTATATTTTGCCCCGTAATTTTGATGTTTTAACGGTTATAATAACTGCTTAGCAGTTATAACTGTTTGTAAGTTTTTGTTGGTCAATACATGTCGTTTTTCTCTGGTTCTGTTTCATAACAATCAAAACATATTCTCGGTTCAAATCTGAGTTTTATCCGATTAAAGATTTCGATAGAACCATCGAAATACTTCGATCTGAAAGTGTTTACACGACTCTCAGATTACTGTGATCCAAATAATTCTAACACAAGTTTGCCATTCATCCATTTAACTCGCTCATTAGAGTATTGGTCTGTCTTGGTGCAACGTAAGGACTAAGCAATACTCACTTGGTGGTGCTCAAATGTTTAACTTACTTTGACCTATTCACTTCAGACTTATTAGAGTAATATTTCTTATGCGATAGTCAACTAAGCTGTAAGAGAAACCACTGGTAAACGATCTTTCAAAAACTTGTTGATGAACAATCATAATGCAATTTTAGAGCATCATCTTTTATGTCAATTAACTTTGAAAGTTTTATGTAGAATAAATGTAGAGAAAAATTACGTGTTAAACATGCGTTTTTCAGTAATCAAGAAATAAGTGTTTGGGAATTGTTTGTACAACAGTCATAGTTCCCTTTTTTCTTTTTTTTTTTTTTTTTTTACTCGCTTAACAAATTTGGATATTTGGATCTACTAATTGTTTCTAAGTCATCTCCTAGTATCTTTTGGTATCTCTCATTTGGCGCTACATATACGCTAACACATTTTTTTTCGTCAATAAAAAGTAGCCTTTGATCCATTGATGGCAAATTTATTAATCTTTTTATATGTCTTTAACATCTAATATAGAGAGTACTCCTTTAGACTAAATTATTCATACTTTATTAAGTTAATTTCATGTTGCAAGATTTAACGAAATATTCTTGGAAACTAACGGAAATATTCATTATGTTAACTCATCAAGTACCAAAACTAGATATTCAACAATGTTGAGTGGCCAATACACACTTAATATATAGTTTAATGGCAAATAAGGGTGGTTGAGAAAATAAGTGGCAAATTAACTCTTTTGGTATATTTTCAATGGCAAATTTGCTCTTTTAACCATATTGATCAATCCATTATGTGTTTTAAGGATTATTTGCTTAGTGCTTCATATTTAGGTGGTGTTTGGGATTGCTTCTTAATCACTTTAAACAAATGTGAGCATTTAGGCGCAACTATAGGCCCCTGTATTTGATTCAGCTAGTGGTTATTCTTCATTTCTCTATTACTCAGTTTTCCGTGTTTTGATGTTTCTAACATTTCATTTCTCGTTTTGTATGGCAAGTTGGTCATGGAAGGAGTAGATCGATTGAGCGAGTTAAAGGATGAAGTGTTAGTCAATAGTATCATGTCTCGTTTGGACTGCACTACCAAAGACCTCATCAGAACAACGGCTACCATCTCAAAACGATGGAAAAATCTTTGGACTCAACTTCCTCATCTCATTTTCTCATATCCCCATGATGCTGCAGATTTTATGAGTGGAGAAACTGATCTCCATGGTTACCTTTCTTTTATCGACAACACCCTAAATCAATGTCCTACAAACCTCAACCTCAAAAGATTCAAACTTGATATCAGTTACAATATGGATAATTCTCAGTTTAAATCGCGAGCAAATAGCTGGATTCGTTATGCTGTTAGTCGTAATGTTGAAGATGTTGATTTATCGTTATTCGATAGAGGAGCAGGGGAACCGTTTAGCTATGATGACGAGTTGTTTTTCAACAATTTGTGTTTTAATCGTGTGAAGGTGTTTTGGTGTCTCTTTAATCCTCCTAATGGTGCAATTAGTTGGGAAAGACTTGAGTTTTTGTGTTTATTTTGTGTGACTCTGGATGATGATATGATTGAGAAGATATTTTCTGGAAGTCCTTGCTTGGAATCTTTGGAGTTGAAAGATTGCTATGGTTATAGGCGGATTGATATTACTTCAAAGTTCAAAGAGTGTGAAGAAGTTGGAGTTCTCTGGATACAACTCTCGTCATCAGGTGTTTACATACGGGGAGCCTTATATAGATTGTATCAAAATCAATGCTCCTTACATATCATCACTAACTATAGCAGGTTTGTTGGTTTTGCGGGAGCTTGTGTTGCTTAATGTGTCGTCTTTGGTCGAAGCTCACTTAGATTTTGGAATCAATTGGGGCGGGATATTCGAAGATGAATTCGAAGAAGGAATACTTAGAGGACTTGTAGAAAGCCTTGGCCATGTCCAAGATATTACATTTGAGAATCACTGTTCGAAGGTAATATTACTTATGAGTGTCTTTTTCTCATACACTCAGGTTTGTTGTTTGTGTGTAAAATTATACACGTTGCACTGCTCTAATAATGTTCACTTTCGCATCAATAGCTTCTCTCTCGTTTGAAAGCTGGTAGTGACATGTCTCATGATGATCGAGTTGAAAATGGAGATCGAGAGGAACAAATTGCTTAAAGTGATTAAGTGTTAGTTGATAGTTTAAAGCTGGTTGTTCTATGTTGTCAAAGAATATTGCTATTCGTCCTAACTTGGAAGCATTTGGTGTGGTGACAATGGACAGTTGATGCTTGCTAAGAAGTTATTGACACTCCATCGAGCATCTCCAGTAGCCGAAATTTGGTAAATTTCAAACTTTTGTTTACTGTTTAATCTTGTGGTTTGTGAACTGAGTTAATGAGAAAAAGAAATGTACTAGTAACTGATCTTGAAAATGGAATGATTTTGTTGCATCCTGTGGCTCTATTATTGTTCTAGTTATACTCATTGGCAATAGATCATTTAAATTGCAACATGTAACTGTCAATACTCAGAATTATATAATATCTAGTATAGTGATCATTTTTTATATATTCGCAGCATGTTGTGCTCATGCATGTTGCCTGTTTTGTTATGATAATTAATCTGGGTTGCAGCTTGGTTGTTCAACAGTTTTGGTATGATCGATTGAGTGTTATGGACTGTTTATTTGCTTATAGCTGGTTAGCTATCTTTAAGGAATACGAGAATGGGTGGTGATTATCAAAAATTAGAAGGCGAAATCTAAGGCAGATGTGGGGTTCTATGCATGATAAAAACGGGAATAGAAGAGTTCAAAAACGCTTCGTTAATGGGTGGATATAATTCAATCAATGGAAAGATTGGAAGAGCTTAATGAGTTAATGTAAAGATGTGATTGTTGGACATAATGGATCTCGACTATAGAGATTTGGCATACATGTTTCAATGACGACATGTTGTATTTAAGTTGTTGACTTGTTTCGACCTGTATGTGAATGATCATAAGCAAGAAACTAGAAGTGGCACTTAAGCTAGGGGTGAGCATCGGGTCAAACCCGACCCGAAAACCGAAAAAAGGAAAAACTCAAACCGAAAACTGAACCGAGAAAGTGAAGCCCACTTTCGCCAAGCGGTCCAATTATGCTCTTGCTAGTTGCCTAGTTGCTAGCCTGCCAAAATGAAGTTGATATTAAGGTATAAGCTATTGCAGTTACTCGGGCTTAATTAACGGCCTTGCTTAGTAATACAATAATACATGTACATTTGATATTTATCTGACCTAATAATGTAGAATTAGTACAAGTACACATATATCGTTTGCATGTACACTATTATACTCTATTTATACTATACTGATCCAAATTACGTTTGGTCTTTCGGACTTCAGTAAAAGCCGAGGTTTATTTAGGACCAACAAACTGATTTTGTATTAGGCTTAGTCAAACCTCTTCTTATCCAGAAAAATATATGGTAACGTCTCTTAACATTAGTGCAACAGCTGGAGGAAGCATTTTGGTTAGAGTGAGATGCTTAAAGACATAAACAATTGTGATGATTTTGGTCGTTACCATTTGAGAGTGAAGAACATACACAAACAATCATAAGTTTGGGCAGTAACGCATCTGCATTGCATTGAACAAACTTATACCTAGTTATGTGGTTCCATAGTTTAACATAAAGGTGACTTGTTCACAACAATTACTTCGCACACAAGTGCAAATCACCAAACAACACATGGTGCAACAAACCAACAACAATAATGGGCTGTCCACTTTATTGTTTACAAGCTATACAAAGCTATTTAACGTGTACAAATCATTTTCCTATCCTTTTGAATAACATGGTTCAAATTAGTAAAAAGAATATATTTGAGTTTAGTTTAAGACAATACAACTAAGCTAAAACTTACCAAAGCGTCCAAAAATAAATAAATAACTAAATAAATAATAAATAACAATTCTGCATTTGCACACATGGTTTTGTATAATCGAGTTTCAATATCTGCGTCACCTTGTCTAATTTGAAATAGAAAACTGGATATGACAAATTAAATTAATGAAACTTAACCTATATTGAAATCAAGCAAATAAATGTAAGAAACCTTAACTTATACATGACATAAATCTAAAAGGGAAAGAAAGAAGAAAAGTTATCAAGTGGGGTTCGTTTTAAGCCTTAGACGGGTTATGTAACTATTTTCATGGATACCTTGCACGCTATTCACTTATGCTTTTTGTCTTGCCCATTTGCTCCATATATTTTTGTTACGCACCATACCTACCTGGAAAAAAAATCAATTTTCGTTAATGTGTTACAGTAACATATCAAGTTCTTAGAAATTACAAACCATTACCTTAATAATATCATTTAGCACAAAAAATTAAAACATTTTGCTTATATGAAACAACCCAACATATGTAGGTGTGCAAATGCACAGGGGCTCGCAAGTGTACGGGTCTCAAAATGTATATCATGTTAGATATTTGAGGCATCAAAATTCACTTCCAACAAGATTTAAGCTCATGAAAAATAATTGGTATATAAGAAATACAAGTTGCCAACATATCAAGTAATCCAATTTGGAAAATGGAACTCTAGACGGATACCACTTTTTGCTTACAAACTGAACAATTTTTTCCTATAAATAACACTTGTTTTGAAAGACAAGTTGAAGTCTTGAAACACCTCAAGAGAAATGGGAAATCTATTAACTGCATTAGCAAACATCTTCATGAAGAATAAGAAACCATTGCCCATTAAAACCATTTCCAAATTATCTGCTCAAACACCTAACTTCCCTCAAGGTAAGTCTTTGTAGGTCGATTCGGCCAGACAATGTATACATTAAGGAATTTTTGTAGCTTATGTGTATATGTTTGTTTTTTATTCTTAAAATATGATTGTAGGAGGTGGTTTTGCTACGGGGACTATCGATTTAGGAGGATTACAAGTGTGTCAAGTATCTACTTTCAACAAAATATGGGCAACCAACGAAGGCGGCCCAGACAATCTTGGTGCAACGTTCTATGAACCATCTTCAATACCCGAAGGCTTCTTTGTGCTTGGTCATTATGGCCAGTGCAACAACAAGCCTCTCTTCGGGTGGGTTCTAGCAGGCAAGCCTGATGAAAATGACCCCTCGTCACTTGAAATGCCAACTGATTACTCCCTCATTTGGAGTAGCGAGTCTCAAAAGATAAAACAAGACAACAAGGGTTATATTTGGCTCCCAACGGCTCCTGAAGGATACAAAGCCGTTGGTTATATTGTCACGGCCTCACCAGAGAAACCATCTCTAGAAAGAATCCATTGTGTTCGGTCGGATTTAACAGAAGTTATGGAATTTGATAGGTGGATTTGGGGCCTAAAAAGTGAGATTGATCCCAATGGGTTGAATTTGTATGGGTCGAGGCCTAAAGATAGAGGAGTACAATCCATGGGTGTTTCAACAGGATCATTTCTAGTCCAAAATATTAGTGGTTCAGCTGATGTGTCATTACCATGTTGTTTGAAAAATACCAAAAACAGTCTTTTAGCCATGCCAAATTTATCCCAAATTGATGCTTTGGTTCAAGCTTATTCACCAATCATTTATTTTCATCCTGATGAAAAATATCTTCCATCTACTGTAAAATGGTTTTTTCAAAATGGGGCCTTGTTGTACCAAAAAGGGCAAGAAAGTACACCTAGCTCGATTGAACCGGATGGTTCAAACCTTCCTCAAGGTGGTTCAGACGACGGCTTATACTGGCTAGACCTCCCCATCGATGATTCGGCTAAAGAGAGAGTCAAGAAAGGTGATTTAGACAACGCTAATGCATATTTCCACGTAAAGCCAATGTTTGGTGCAACATTTACCGATATAGTCATATGGGTATTTTACCCGTTTAATGGGCCCGCAAGGGCGAAGTTAGAATTTATCAATGTCTCACTAGGTAAAATAGGCCAACATGTTGGTGATTGGGAGCATTTGACATTAAGGGTAAGTAACTTTGATGGAAGCTTCACATGTGTATATTTTTCGGAACATAGTGGAGGTACATTGCTTGATGCATCACAAATTGAATTTGAAAAAGATAATAAGCCCGTCGCGTATGCTTCCTTAAACGGGCATGCATTTTATTCAAAACCGGGCCTTGTTTTGCAAGGGAATGGTAGGAATGGGATAAGAAATGATACGGCTAAAGGGAAGGCGGTAATGGACACAGGAGTAAGGGCAGAGGTGATCGCGGCCGAGTATTTAACCAATGTTGTTGTGGAACCACCATGGTTAAATTACACTAGAAAATGGGGACCAAAGTTAACATATGACATAGCAAATGAAATAGAAAAAGTGAAGAAGGTTTTGCCAGGGAGACTTAAAGAAGCATTTCAGAAAGTTATAAATGGTGTTCCAAATGAGGTTTTAGGAGAAGAAGGTCCTTCTGGTCCTAAAATGAAAAATAATTGGAATGGAGATGAGAAATATTAAATAACTTAATCTGGATTTTCATTAATAATTTGATTGTAATTTTTAACTTAAAGATTATATTTGTGTTGAAATAATGTAACTTTTGATGCATATATTTACAAGTGTTTCTTTTTTTTTGAACATCAGATTATATTAAACAAAGCCGAAGCCAAAACATTACAAAGCATCACTCCTCGCTATGGAGGTAATTTCAGAAGGAAAGTTATCGAGCCAAATGAAATTTACATCAGAAAAGTAAGCAACTTTAGCAACATGGTGAGCTGCTAAGTTACATTCTCGAGAAGCCCAACACAATTGCAAATTCAATTGAGATTTCCAATATTGAATATCAGAAACCAAAGCCGCTAAAGCCCAGGGTGGCACATCCTCCGTAGAAGCAAGTGAAATCGCCAATTGAGAATCAGATTCAATAATAGCATAATTCCATCCGTTTATAGCAGCAAGAATGCAAGCTGACCGAATGGCACTTAATTCAGCAGCAAGAACTGATTCACTACGACACTTTTCACCTAAACATAGAAGCAAAGAGCCATTACAATTACGAGCAACAATCCCAATAGCGGCAGATGAATCCTTAAAAGAAGCATCGCAGTTAAGCTTCACGAGATATATTTACAAGTGTTTCTGATTCACATAATTTTCACATGAATTGTGTTCATTATATAGGTATTATATAGGTTGGGTGAAAATTTTAATGTACATCTAAGTCTAACTAATTAACTATCTTATAAAGCATTTAGGCCTACTAAATATAGAAATACTTAAAATTAAATATTACATATTTTAATACTAAAAGTACAAGTAATATCAACACAATTAGACATTTAATACATTAAAATCAATACAATTAGACATTTACAAGTTTTGTAGCTACATATACATGCCACTTTCGGCCATTAATGGCTCTAAAAATTCATGCAAACCTTAAAATTCAACATTACACCTTTTAATGTTAAAGGTACAACTAATATCAACATAATTATACATTTAATGCCTTAAAATTTAGCATTACAACATTAAATTAAAACATAATTAATACTTCTATTAAAACACCTCATTACTTAAAAATACAATGAGTTATTCATATTGTACAACCAATTAAAAGTATAACTATCAAATTAAATACAATCAATTAAAACACCCCCTTAATAAAAAGTATAATAAATTTTTCACAATATGCAATCTAAACAAGCTATAACATAATCCAAAATATAAAATAATTAAATACACTAATTAATGTTCTTTTTAAACACCTCTAAAATAAAAAATACATGTTATTATACATATTGTACAAACTAATAAAACACACAAAAGTTTATACAATCTAACAAGTTGATGGTACATATAGTTTTGAAAACCAGATCGGACCACGGGTTCAACCGGGAACCGGTGTCGCCACTGGTTCGGCTAGCCAATAAAAGCCATCCGAAAATGAACCCAAGAGGACCCGTTGGAACCGATACAAACTTGTGAGCCATGCCTCATCGGGATCTATTTCTCCGGTTAATTGTCATAGGGTACCCACCGCTGCAACGCGCGGTTACCCTGCTAGTATTTCACAATGAAGGCTAAACTTACTTTAAGAGTTTAAGATATCTATATTACTTGAACTAATAAACAAATATGTTTAATATGTTATCGGGCTTGTTTGGCAAGAGCTTTTTGAGGAGCTGTTAATTTTTTGTTACAAAAATAATCTCCTCTAAAATAAGTAGTTCAGTTTGGATACATCAACTTCAAGCTTTTATTTTAAATAAATAGCTCCTAAATGAAAAGCTGGTTCATGAAGCTTTTTAAACATTTTGGAGTTTTTAAAACTTTAAATTACTGATATACTCCCCAAACATTTGTTTACAATTATAAATATGTCCTTTTATGTCATTTTACATCCTATAATTACATTTAACAGTTAACTTACCAAACATTTTTATTGAAAAAAAGATACAACTTGTAGCTCATGTTAACAGTTTTGAAGTTTACAGCTTACAACTTACAATTAACAACTTACACATACAACTAGTTTTGCCAAATATACCCATCATTTAACACTAATAAATATACGAGAAGTTTTCAAATTCACACTATAAATCATACGTGGTTTTATAATGTAAATTATCAATACCTGCAAAAAGCTGATTTTTTTTTTTTTTTTTTTTTTTTTTTTTTTGTATTTTGTCAATTTCGACAAATTAACTACTCTAATCTAGAAGTCGAAATATAAATATTATATGTGGTTTAAAAGTTATGAATTTTTAATTTTCAGAAAAGAAAACGTTATGTTCAATTTAATAAAAGTAACAAATGTTCGAACTTTTTTATTAGCGTTAAATCACATCTCATTTATCATGCAAGTTTTATCCAGAAAAATAAAATGAAAATAGCAACAAAAAATTCTATCAAAAATATATCAAAGTGCGTATCTGTTGAGACTTGAGATATTATTAAATGTTCGTCGCGATAGTGTAATTATTTTATTTTTGACAATATTTATTTTTTAAAAAAACAGGGTGGATAAGGTATTTCATTTGATTGAAAAATTGATGATTATGATATGATGTATATCTTAATGTGCACTATGAAAATGAAATTCTCTTCTCAAAACAAAAAATGCTTACACATTATTCAATTAAAAACAAGAACAATGAACGAAAACAATTGTAACACCCCCAATTTTAAAATATTTGCAGCGGAATAAAGATTGGGTGTTACTTCATAGCTCACAGTTTTTCAGTAGAAAATGATTATTAATTTAGTCATTTAAAACATTTATCATTCAAATTTTATAAAAATCAGAGTTTTCAAAATGAGGTCCCAGTGGTTTTAAAGTTTGTTAAATAAGTTTTCGAATGATAGTAAAATTTATAGCCTTTGTAAGAATCCATGCTCCTCCGTACCATCCTTACTCATTATAGACCTGAGATAAACACATGCTAAAAGTGTCAACACAAAGGTTGGTGAGTTCATAGAGTTTATAAGTATAGTAGTTGATTTCCAATAATCAAAAGAGTTTGTGAGTTTATACTATTAATAATAAACGATTTATTATCAAAATCAAAGTGTGAGTAAAATTCATAGTGTTTATAGTCAAAAGCAGTTGATTTATCAAAATCAAAATTAACATGAAATAGTTTGTTGGTTTGCCCAAACTGGGTCAACACCAAAATAGTTTGTTTTTGCCAAGAAATAATGATTTTCTGCTATATAGTGAACACAAATTAGTAATTTGATAAAAATAATGAGCTACGTTGTTATACACCCACAGCACTACAACCTGATTTCCCTAAGCCTCATGACACTCATCCGATTAACAGATCTCATCATAAATGATGGATAATAGTAACAAGGGCCCTCGGGATAGGTTCTTACCAGTAACCTATTAGATTTCAAATAAAGTGCGTTTGGTAGTTTTCTCCAACGCCCAAACGGGAATTGTCAATCCCTAATAGATCTATCCATAATTATTTACGTTCACCCTCTGGGTGACTAAGGTTCATGATATGAGGGACTTTTGGCAATAGTAAACTTAGGAAATAGAAATCAGATATAGCATACAGTTGAAAAGTTACTTGTAAACAGGTTTATAGCAGTTATCTCTCCATGAGATATAAAATGTATAAAATGGTGGGCTATGGTCCCACAGTAATTTGTAAATAGTTTGAAATACTTATGAAAGTAAAATTAGTAGTTGAGCATGTATCTCCCCCAAAAACATTTATAAAAACGGGGCTAAGAACTCACCTTAAGTGATACTAGGAATGATGAAAGTAAGTGTGAGTGAGAGTATGAGAATGATTTTGGAAGCGTCTTTAGTACGGACCTGATAAATAAATTTATCTGAGAATCTATCCAAATACTATTTGAAAATGAATAACGATTAATGATTAACGATTAATCGTTATGATGAAAAGATGATGAAATGG
>JARVZY010009201.1:0-25548 GCA_030686995.1 Artemisia argyi
ATTTGTCTTTTGCTCTTCATGCCTAGTAGCAATTTGTTTTCCACTTGATGCTTCCACCTAGTATGTATATAATTATTAAAAGTTAGCATGATAAAGATTGAGCTTGAAAATGTGTTCTTAGTTAGCAAACTATGAGATTGTTTATGTTGTAAGTGATTTGTTTTTACAATTGCATAATACACCCTTCCACACACACACACACACACACACACGCAAACAATTGCACACACCTATTGGATTCCGATACTTAGATATTACACAACTATGTCTTTGAGCCTTTATCTTTGCATGTCATTTCAAAGATATATTATTAATTCTCATTAAGTTAGATTTATATATGATTATATGAAATAGCTGTACTGGGCATGTTCCGTAATTATTGCAATAATCACTCTCTTAGCTATTGTAAGACCTAATATGACCAACATATTTCAGTTAATATTTGCTGATTAAAGTATCAAACATTAACATATTGTTTGCATCCTTTAATTCTGGGTTGATTATTGCCTGCATTTTGGTATTCTTCCATAATGCGATTCTTTCATGGTTTAGGTGTTGTTCTCTTACCATATTACTGGATTATAACTTTCCAACTCTCTTAAGATGATGTTTCTTGTTTACTTAAGTAGCCGATTTTGACCTGCTTATAAAGTTTTTGATAGAATGGATGATTGAGCTTTTGATATCTTGATAAGTATACTCTACAATTTATGCAGACGGGGTTTCCTTTGATGGGCAGTCGAGGAATGTGTACTTCCATGCTAAGCTCAGAGTCAAGTGAAGGTTCATTCCCATCTGATCTATTGTCCAGAAAACAGATTATAACTGAGGAACGTGCTATAGGTATGTGGATGATATTACATCAACCAGCTTCAGTTTTTTTAATTCAGTATGGTGTCGATGTGGCTTTTTTCATAAGTCTATAGATCATTACCTGGCAAGAAATGGATAAACGGTTCTTATTTATACCTCATAAAGTACCTTAGAGGACACCGAACATGTCAAACTAATAATCCGTACCAAAACTATACCTAGTTGCTTGTATGGGTCACAATTCCCATTATTATTCTATTGTGGGAAAACCATCAAGCCCCATTTTTATACCTGGAAGAGTAGAACTAGATTCTTTTGGTGGCATCTTGTGTTCATAGCCTTCATTGGTCAGAAGCATGAAATTGAGTCAACTAGATATGATCAATGATAGTTTATATTGTTTATCGTTTGTTGGATGTTCATGTGTTTGTCTGGAATTCCGTCCCTATTCATTGTACGAATTATAAGTCCCTTCTAGGGCATGGCCACATGGGTTGTGGACTAATAATAAAATCTCCTACATTGGTTGTGAGTTAGTACTTTGAACTCCTTATAAGTTTTAGATTGCAGGCTATTAGTAGCTGCGTACCTTGATTTTTGTGTATTTGGAGGTTCTAATGCTAGTCAAATTGTTTAACCCACAGTTAGCAGTTTTTACTCTCATAGAAATTAGACATTTCTCCAATGTTCTTTTACTGGATATTTATTCTTTGTCGCTCTATCCTTTGAAGCAACACATTCTCTTGGTCATGGCTGTTAAGAAAGCAATTGACTATACATAATAAGTTTTACCTATGTTGAATTTTGTAAGGTGGAAAAGCTCGAATGTTTTGAAGTAGTTCTAGTCAGTAAAATATGCATGACCTCTAAAGCTAATACATCTATTGGGTAGCTACATAATTTAATGGAGTATTTGACTATATGTAAGTTGAAGGGAGTCATATGTATCTAGTTACTGGTCAATATTTCATACTAGGGTCATGGTCAAAGAGGTAGTGGAAAATTTGCCTAAAAGGTAAATACTACATTATCATGCATAATCAACATTTAGAAAATAACTAACACCTTGATGTGATTGTATGTATGCTGATCTGTTCACTGAAACATGGACACAGGGCAATTACAGGACCTGGTGATCCCAGTCACAAACTTTCACAATGAAGACAAAGGACTGATGGTGTTGGCAGGCGACGTTTTTGATGTACCCATTAGGAAGGATATTATTCACCGTGTTGTAAGATGGCAACTTGCAAAACGACAACAGGTGCTATTTTCTTTCTTTTTATACACATTAACATTTTGTATTTCATCCAAAATTATTCTTTTCCTTTTCCTGATCTCAGCGTCAGTGTGTAAATAGCCAAATGCTTGGTTTAAAATTATTTTTATCCAGTTACATCAACCATGTATTTACTTTGTGTGCCCCAAAATATATGCCACATTTGACTAAAAAGTCCAAAAATATAGTTAGATGAGAGTGGATTAATACTAGTTAAGTAATTAAAATATGGTTCTGTAAGGACAAAATAGAGAAACTTGGTTCACCAAATCAATGCTATCAATTTTTTTAGGTTTTTGTTTAATGCTAAATAAGGAAGTGTTTCATTTATATAAGGATGAAGGGACCATGTATTTCTGTGTATTAGACCTATTATGTATAGTCAGGACTCAGGATATCAATAATCTCAACATTATACAACTGAAAATTAGGTTATCTATGACCATCCCAATATCAGACCTATTTACACCCTCCCAACCTAAAACCATGGCTCCAAACCTGCTTAGGTCAGATGTTGGAAATATGACCATCAACTAGATTTTTTTTAAATGAATATTTTAGTTCTTCTATATGATGGTAATCTGTACTTGATTGAAAGCTATGCTCTGTTTGCATCTGACAGGGAACCCATTCAACAAAAACTATAAGTGAGGTTAGTGGAACGGGAAGAAAGCCATGGCGCCAAAAGGGTACTGGTCGAGCAAGACATGGATCTTTGCGCGGACCTCAGGTAATTTACTGTGTCATATATATCTTTCTAGATTTTTTTTTTTTTTTTGTTTTTTTTGTTTTTTTTTTTTTTTTTGGTTGGCAATTAACATTGTATATAAATTGGATTGGAATACTTGCATGTAGTTCTCATGTTTAATCTTCCATGTTAGGCATATTGTATCAATTTGAAGAAAAAAATGTAGATAAATTAAACGGTCCCCTAACAAAGATTTTTTAGAGCCCACTCACTTATTATCTCGCACAACATGATGAACATGAGAGGACCGAAATACATTGAAATAAGATCAATTTATGCTTTGAGATCTTACAGTGACAAACAACCTAACTAAATTGCAACTATTGTAAGAACTTGTGAGAACTATTTAGGAAGGGAGATGCCATTTGGTTGTATTGTTTTGTTTTGTGTTATATATTGTTGCCTTTATATTAATATATAAAAAAAATAATAAAAAAAAAAATCTAGAAATATATTGTTGCCTTAAGAGAGAATTTAAGAACTTGTGAACTAAACCTGCAAGTAAATGTTGTTCACTTTGTCCTATGGATAGTGTTTAATGTATGTAAATTGTGAACAACAGTTTAGGCATGGTGCTGTCATGCATGGTCCAAAGCCACGCAGCCATGCTCATAAGCTCAACAAAAAGGTCAGGCGGCTGGGGCTCAAGATAGCCCTTTCTGCTCGTGCAGCCGAAGGAAAGGCAAGTTATCTTCTCACCCTTCTTTCTTCTGTTGTATGCGGAGCATGATAAATAACCTAAGTCTTGATATAAATTCTAATCATAGTAGCGTGTACGCGATGCAATTTCAACCTATTCATGTGAAAATGGATTGCTAATTACAAAAATGGAATCCCAAATACCCACATAAGATGGCAATGATTTATTGTTTTATAGTGTTGAAGTAGTGGTGAGCAATAACCAGTGTAACAAAAGCGGTAAGCCAAATAAGAGGTCACACAGGTAGGCTTGGTCTTAAACAACTTGCATAAGTAATTGAGTGCTAGGCGCAGAAATAGCATTTGAAGGCTGAATGAAGTGGGATAGTAAAGTCACAGCTGATTTATTGTTGGCTAATGTTTTTAAAAGCGTTGATGCAGGCTACATCAAACATGGGTAAACACATTCCATAACACTATTTTGATACGTTCATCTTTCCTATAATCCTATAGATTATATGGCTGCTTAGCTCTGCATAATGCTTTATAAAACATCTGGTCATTCATTTTTTCTAATCATGTATTTGATATGTATAATGTATTTAGTATATGTGAAATAACTCACGAGAATAAGCCAATATGCAGCTTTTGGTGTTTGATGATTTAGAGCTTCCCACTCACAAAACAAAGAATGTTGTGAGCTACGTCAGTCAAATGGAAGACACCAAAAAGCTTCTGGTGGTGGATGGGGGTCCAATTGATGACAATCTAAAGCTTGCTACTCAAAACTTACATTATGTTAATGTTCTTCCCTCCATTGTAAGCTACTATCTCTTTCTTAATGTTATTTATATAGCTGAATCATTTATCGTTTAGAACCTAAAGCTGGAATTCTTCTTATACCGAGGTTTATAAACCTTTTATAGGTCATCGCTTTCTTACTAGCACACTAACCCTATTGATACTATAGTATTATTTAGCAATAAAAAGCGGCCGTTAGGGGAATAATATTACTGTCTTATATATATTGTTTGATGTTAAATGTGCCAAAACGGGTGGGTTGTGCGGATTGGATAACAAATCTGAACACAATTTTTTTTAATACCAGTCGAAAGGGTCCGGGTTGGCTCGACCCAAAACATTATATGTTTGAAACTAAAAAATATCAATAACTAGTGTCTCAAATATGACAACAGGAAGCTGGTGTTCCAATGATAATTTAGTTTTTTGATTAAATTGGTTTATAACTTTATCTTTATGGCTCGTTCTGGCCACAAAAATATATATATAAATAAATTAAATGACTAGTTTTTCCCTATTAAGATATATTGTGGCTAAGGTTTTTTAGTAAAAGGCTACGTGGTATTATTTATTTTTTGAATGACAATTTATTACACACCTATACCACCTATCTCACACATAATATTTCACAAATGTCTCCAACGAGACTTGAACCCACCCCATTTGGTTAAAGAGCATTCTCACACCACATGGGGTACCGCTAGGCTACAAGCCCTTAGTGCTACGTAGTATGTTTTCGGCTGGAAAGTGA
This sequence comes from Artemisia argyi, assembly GCA_030686995.1. Classification (NCBI taxonomy): domain Eukaryota; kingdom Viridiplantae; phylum Streptophyta; class Magnoliopsida; order Asterales; family Asteraceae; genus Artemisia; species Artemisia argyi. The sequence continues at coordinate 5,032 of JARVZY010009201.1, forward strand.
ACAAAAGAAATTCGGTGGTAATGGTATTTTTGTAGTAGAATGCCAACAAAATAAAGTGGATGTTAGGCACATATTGTATTACACAGTGTTGACATACTTTTTGCAAATTCATATACAATATGCTTTTTTTATAATTTTGCTTATCTTGGACTGTGGATAATAAATTTGACTGTTCATGCGTCTGATGTTTTTCTTTTTTTACCGTTTGCAATTCTTGGGCCCATTTATCTGGTGTAAGAATAAGTTAGTGTGTCATACATATTGAATCAATTGGAGGATGGGAGTTATGCACTTAACATATTGAATCAGGGTCAAACTAACTATTGTCTCAGCGACTGGAACTTATTATAAATGGATGTCATTAGATGAAATATTTCTGTTTGTTGCAGGGTTTGAATGTGTATAGCATCCTTCTTCATGACACTTTGGTTATGTCTCGCGATGCTGTTAACAAGATTGTAGAGCGCATGCACACTCCCATTAAACGTTAAATCAGTCTCTAGCTGCATTCAGCTCGGTATATGGAGGTAGTTTGCTAAGAAATTTGTCTGTTGGAATTCTGTGAACTTACCTTCACTATAACTTTGTAGTGGTTCTTGTTATAGATTTCATGGCACTTAGAAGACCATTATGTTTTGACATGAACAAGATAATGTTGGGAGAACAGCTTATCTTAAATGTTGAAATAAGTAAGGAAGGGATTTTATGTCCTTCGTTCAGCAATTATTTCATTGAATTAAGGAAAACCAATAGGTAAACTGATCACTTTTCTTATGTTATTAAATGGAACATACAATTTTGTCTTTGCAGTTTTTAATATTCACATTTATGAGTAACATATTGAATGTGTACAAACACGGATGAAACCTTTACCGATATCGGGCATATAATAGTCAATGTGTACCTGCACCTATGGTCCCAACCAACTTTGATTGCCAGATTGCATCTTTTTACCATTAACTGAAGGTTAGATTTGGTGGAGCACATATCTTAATTTAGGGGTGCGAGTTAAGTCGAGCATAGGGTTATTGTGTCGGGTTTGTCAGGTTACCTAATAAGAAACTGGGGAATACAGCAGAAAAAGAAAGAAAATAAAAATCCAAATCCATAGCCAAAAGAACAACAGTAGTAGGCAATCCTGTATTTAAAACCAAAAGTTTTACAATTCTTAGCAATCCCATATCCAAGTGCTAGCTGTCCCAACTACAATATAGATACTGAATTCTCAATTAACAATCACTTACACAATAACGGGTGTCTTAAAATCTTGCTTTTACTATTAGTTTATCTTTGTAGAAGACAGATAAGCAACGTCAGTTTGAATTATATTGTCAAGAAAAAAGACCATGTTGCAATGTTCATGAGGGATATCCAATTGCCTGAATGAGAAGGGTTGAAAGAAATTTTTATACAGTAGGATAAAAGGAGTACATATATAATATCTGTTGTTGACTTCAATATGTGTTAACATATCACTATTAACTAGAGAAGACAAGTGTTGTTTGATTTGCATTATTACTATTAACTAGAGAAGTGATTATCCTAGGCTCCTAGCAAGGTTCCGTCTTAATTTGCATTATTACTATTGACTAGAGAAGACACGTGTTTCTCTATTCGTCATTCCGACGTTTACCAATCTGACAAGTCGTTTGATTTATGAGTATCATATTCAGCTAATCATTTATCGTCTCACCTTATATGTCTGACCAAACATGTTTATTGTATTGTCTTACATGTTTATTATTCTAACTATAGTAAGTCTTACATGTTCGTGGAAGCTATAATCATAGTATTGGACTATCGGTAAGCTTTAGATACATTGATTTGGTCATTTCTTGAACCAAAATAACCGGTTACCCCGATGCTTTGGTTTTTCTTGATTTGCTATCCGGTGCTATAAGATGAAGGAGGCAACAATGGTGGTCGGACTGGCCGTTAACTAAAGGTTAAGTTTGGTGGAACACATTCTTGAATTCAAGGATGTCATTAGGTTCGGGATAAGGGTTATTTGTGTCGGGTTCGTCGTGTTAGCTAATTAAGAAATCACAATAGCAAGCAATCCCATAATACAACAATTGAAGTCTTCAAATTTTACAATAACTATCAATTTGAAAAATAACTGTTCACACAGGTGTTAAATGGGCACATACAAAATTTTAAAAAATCCCGCTTGTCAAGCTATTCGGATATACTTATACCCAAATAAGAATACGATGACTTGACCTAACATATTCTTATATTCGGTAACATGTCACTCCATCCATTGCAAAAGTATCGACGCACAAAGTTTTTGCATAATTGATATGTAGATTTTGCCACCCCCATGCTGAATTGCTGATGATCCCGAAACTTTGATAAAGACTTTAAATGACCACTTTATGATAATAGAATACCAAAACAAACCGCATATATTCAATTTTATTAAAATGAACTTTCGACAAATATTCGTTAGATTTAAGACACCTGACACATCCAACGTCTGATTAAGTAGACGCATGATGTTTATGTTGTGCGCATGATGCTATGCGCCTGATGCATATACCAAAAATAAATGCGAATCTTGTGCGCCTGATGCATATGGCATATGCATATGCGCCTGTTACATATCTTATGTGTGCCTGATGCACTGGTTAAACAATATGCGCTTGCCAAACCATGCACGCTTCCTTTTAAATGTGAAATAAATGGTCAAAGTCATTTTTTGGATGTAGACGGTAAACCATGCGTGCTGACTTAAGATATTACAAAGTTAATATCTGTTGACAAACCAAACCATTTATTGCTTGGTGTTGGCTTTAAAATATAAGACATGTGGAAAGGACTAGTAGAAAGAAGGCATTGTAAAAGGAGTGTGTTTTTGACTAATTGGAGTGATAGTAAAGAAGATGGAGGTGTAGATGAAGGAATTTTAAATGTGAAATAAAGAGGTGTGTATTGAATAAAGTTGTGTGAATTGAAGTCAATAAAATAAATATTAACGCGCCCAGGTTCGATTTGATAAAGTGAAGAAAATTGGTTTGAGCTTGGTAAAAGGGGTACATGACTGGTGTAGTTAGTTTCTTTATACATCATGTTGAATGTCAACACTTTTTTGCATTTTAATTGTCATAAAAGCCTACAAGGAGTGCTCTTTTACCTCTACCAACTTGAACAAGTCTTTTATACCTAAACTACATGGTTAGGGCTACATACAGCCGAGCGAACTCACTGAACCGTGGTATCTTTTTAATAATCTCAGTGTATCTTCGAAGGCGGTGCTTTTTGATAATATTGTTAGTCAAACTTTTTTTGGTATAATTCTAGAACTAAGAGAACCATTAGTTGGATTGTTTGGCTTCAAAGTCTTTCCTTAGCTATTATGTAATTTCGTTTTTATTGTAAGTCCTTGCTAGGCTTTTTTATTTTTATTTTTATTTTTTTTTTAACAAAGTTGCCGTTCAAAAAAATTCTTAGTGTAGTTGGTTTGATTTAGCATTAATTTTGGTTTCGAACCTACTGAACACACAAACATAACTAAAAGTACTTATTACTTATGTTACCTTTTTACACAAGTAATTATCCCAGCAAGGTTCCATCTTTTAATGTGAATTACTCATTACCGTACAACACAAGTGTCCTATTCTCATTCTACAAATCGTTGTTTGAGTTCTCAGTTAAAGATACAGCTGATCAGGTATCGTGTCAGATGATATTTCTGACCAACATGCTTTATGATTGTTCAAACCAAATATTTCCTGCAATTGCCAAGTGGAAAATGAAATGAATGAACCTTAAGAAAATTTTCTATTACTACTCCAAAAGGTGTATTAAATTGCTGTTTAGTTTTTTGTGGGGAAGGTTTTGGGGTTTCATATGATGTGGTTTTCCTTTTGGACACGTCTAGCGACTCACATCAATTATATGATGTTATTTTAGTTTACTGACAAAAACATCATATCCATATGTCCACATATCCTATCCATATTTCCACATAACTTTGAATGAACTTTATGTTGATACTGATGGGTGGACTTTGTACACAAAGAAATACTAAAACTCGTCTATTATGATTTTCACCAAGACATACAAATTACAAGTGCATTATTTTTAAGACACTGTTTCCAGTAAACTCGAGAGGCTAGGTATCGAATCCTTAAACTTAAGAGATCTTTAGTCAAAAAAAAAAAAAAAAAAAAAAAAAAAAAAAAAAGATTTATTTGGGAGAAAATTGTCTCATGGCAGTCCTTTGCTTGTAAACGCAAAAACTGTAAAAGCAAAAACTATATAACTCGTGACTATTTCTTCTTGACAAATTTTCTTTGACATGTGATTTTGTAAGTACGTTAGCATTTGTTAGACTATAGCTTACTTGAATAAATCCAAATTAACCATATGAGAAATTCTTAACCGTGTATAATTGATTGTTAATGCGGAATCTTAACAAACAATGGTTATGAAGAATACACAGAGATTTACTAATAAAACACTTCTATTAATCTTGGAATTAGCATATTATACAATGCCGTAGGGTTGCTTTTATACACCAAGGAAACCATAAAGCTACAAAACGTGTGAAAGGATAAACGTATATTCTCCTAAGATATCTAATATACGTATATATCCTTTTCTAATATATCTTCTAAGATATCTATTCTGTTTAACATAAACAGACTTAACTATAAATAACACTAACATACTTAACTAAGTCCGTCAGACTTAACTTTGTACTGGCAGTACTAACTACAACTAACAGACTTAACTATTACATAAGCATACTTAAGTCTGTTCTAACTAATAATTCCCAACAATCCTCCTCTAACTTGATCTTTATACTTCATGAACTTCAAGTTTCTTTCTTTATGAGCTTACTGAGGATTCTTCTTGGAATTATGCTTGTACTGCAACTCTTTATACTTCATTATTTGATCTTTGCAGCATCTGTTATCAGCAATCTTCATACCATCTGATCTTTTCAGCAACATTGACCTGTTGTACATCAATTCTTAAAGTTTCATACTATTCTCATCACTTTCAGGTGTGTAAACTCCTGTGAGAGGTGAATAATTGAAAATTTAATAGATTTGATGTCTCTTTATCAGTTAGCCATTACTCTGGAGTAGCCAATGTTTTGGTTAAAGAACCATGGTACACTGATAACCATATGATTTTTAGCAAATCATCAGCTATCAACGGATTTGACTTATCTTTACCAAAAGCCGTTTGCATTTTGACTAGCCAATTCTTTGGTGGAATTCAGTCATCACCCTGGTGAATTGATTACCAGTTATGGATTTCCACAGCCTTTACCACAAGCCATAACCTTGTGGGCTAGCCAACTCTTCACTATCACAGATATGATGAGTTGATTACCATACAATTTTTGATTGTCAGCCATAAATGGATTTGAGATATCTTTACCTAGAGCCGTTTGCTCTTGGATTAGCCAGTCCTTATGTTGATTAGACATGGTGGACTGATAACCATTTGTTGTGTTAGTGCAAAGCACCTTCACCAAGTAAAGCTAATCTCAAACTCCATACCAGCCTTGAAAATTCTTTCAAACACCCTAAGTGGCTTCCTTCTGAGATTGTCTTTCAATCAATCCCAAGAGTTGATAGCAGATATCATCTTTCTGATCACCCAGAAGTTTCTTTTCAAGCATCTTCTTGCATACCCTGGGGTGTAGAGGATACTCAACCTCTGTCAACATATAGATGTGAGCACTCTTCAAGGTCAGACAATGTACTCCACAACTACGAAAATATCTCTACTGTACTATTTCTTGTTGGTAGGGTAGCTTCCAAACTTCATCAGTTTTGGATGGAGGATCAAACATGGTCTTCAAATCTCCCCAAAGAACTCTTTCAAATTCTTCTTCTGGTCTGATATCTCCATGCTTGATCATCATTAACTTGTAAAGCTCCTTGAGATCATCCCTTGTCAAGCCATTCAACAGACCTTGGAAGTTGACATAAACAACATTTGTATTATCTTCCCTTATTATTTGGTAAGCTGCTTTGGTTCCTTGCTTAATGATTTGCCACTTGATAATCTTGGCAACTTGTGTTGAGCTTTCAGGGATTGATCCCATAGTGAATGAATCTTAAGAAGGTTCTTCCACCCTTTCTTCCATGTAGTCTTCCATATCAGACTTTGTGGGTGAAGATTTATTCAATCCTTTCTTTGCTGTCCTTTTCTTTCTGGCCCATCTTATAATTGGCTTCTTTACATCACTTTCTTCTTCTTTCTTAACAACTTTTGGACCAGCAACATCAGCAATTTCTTCAACATTAACTACCTTAGGCTTCTTGGCTTCTTCTGGTTGAAGTGTTTCACCAGGCCTTTTGAATCTCTCCTTTTCCAATTCTGAGTCCATGGGAGTGAAATGTTGATTCTGTTTAACACATTTCTCAAACTCTGCCTGTAACTGATCATGTGATAGTCTTTTAAGTTGAACCATACTCCAATTATTACCCTGACTCTTGAAATATCTGATCATGTACTCCCTTTGTTCTCCTCTAGTCAAAGGCTTATTCTGTCTTTCTTTGTACCTTTGCTCCCTGATTTGCTTTTTCTTTTCATTGATCATCTGAACCATCTTCTGAGCAAAGTTTTCACCTTCAATATCAGGTAGGATGTCTCTATTCACTTCAAGCTTGGCTCTGATTAGATCCCAATCCTCTTCTGTGTCAAATTTAGCAGCTTGCTGAACTTCTGACATTCTTTTCTTTTGAGCTACAGATGGCTCAAATCCTTCCTGCACCTTTGATGTGTGCTTATTCACACATCCTTTTTAGACCCTAAATCAGACCAAAAACACCAAATACTAACTAAATATGCCAAGAAAATGCGTGTTTTTGTATTTGTGTAGGTGCAGGTACGGATATGAGAAAATTGGACAAAAACAAAGCAAAACCGACAAAAACGAGCGCGAGAATGGAAAAAGGTCAAAAGCTGGAGCCGGGGAAGCTTAATGATCAAAGAAAGCTAAAAATATCAAGAAAAGTCCTCAGAGATTCATAAAATGTCAAGAAAAGTCCTTGGTCAAAGTTTGAAGAAATGGCAACTTCAGTCCTTGTACATTCAGATATTGACAAATATGGACCCTTGAAGAAATATTTGAAGAAAAGTCAAAATTAGTCCTCCATGAATCAAAGAATTACAACTTTAGCCCTTGGATCATATTATGGAAATTTTACAGAATAAGTCCCTCTAAAATTCAGTTTTACAAAGATAGTCCTTATGTTAAATACTAATTCCAAATCCTAAGCTTAAATCCGGATCCACAAAACCAACCTTAACCCAAAAATTCCCTAAGCCCAAAACAACAAAAAGCCCAATTCACCCTTATTATTATTACTACCCGGATCTACCACCCAAAACCAACCCAAGTCAAACCACTTAACCCCGGTCAAACAAATAAATAAAATTTACCCGCGCCCCAATTTACCCCAACCCAGAAATAATCACTGTTCCTAGAACCCTAGCTTTTACACGTCTAAAATTGACAGCAATTAAGGGTAAGATGGTACAATTACACGCGTTTCTAGAAGCCTTACATGTTCAGAGAATGTCACGTCAGCAATCCGTGTGATGGGACAGGTGGCACATGATCCAAGGGTCGAAATTCGTGCGTATGATTGAAGCTAAATCTAATGATTGATATTGATGGAGAGAAAGCACACCTGAGAGGATCTAGTAGCTTCCACAGAATCTAGCAACCTCACCCCTCTCTTATAAATACCCCCTCCTCATTCACTTAGAATGTGTAGGTTTTAAGTAATGTTATGCTGTTATTTTTAAATTTCAATTGTATTTTCAATTTCAAATAGTGTAATTCAGTTTCTTATTAATAAAATTTAGTATTCCTTTTTATACTCTTGAATCTCTTTAGCTTAATTCTAGCTTCTGTTACTTGTTTACTGTTTTCTTAGCTTATTACAAATTGTCTTAGCTTTTATAATCAGTACTTTCATTGTTGTTTATTTCAAATCAAAAATAAAAAAAATCGGAAAAATCCTTAAAAAATTACAAAAAATATTTTCATTAAGCTTCAAATAGCTTAGTTTCAATTTTTAAGAGCTCATCTTAGCTTATATAGCTATTGTGAGTTTAGTTTTTAGCTTATTTAGAACTTATATTCATATTCACAAAAAGTCAAAGCAAGTCAAACTCAGCTTATCAAATAAGCTAAGCTTATTCAGAAGGGTTAAATTGGTAGTCCAAGTGGAGTTTGGGAAGCCTTTGGCCTATCTAAAGATAGGCAAGCTTAGTGAATCCCCTCTGTTTGAGCTGAGGGAAAATTAACTTGTGAGTTTTTCATTTAAATTTCTCTATATTGCATATTATTATAATACTAGTATAGATCTGTTCTTACTTGTTGATTACTGTTTGATTAGCTTCAGTTCATCATATTATAGCTTAATAATAGTTTAAGTCTTTGATTGGTAGCTTGTTGCATCATTTTCTAATTATACTGTTTCATTATTGCTCTTACATCGCAATTTGGATATATGTGGTTTTTGTTTGTTTGAGATCTGTGTTTCTAGTTCAAATCATTATATTTGATCATATTATAAGTGGATTTGGTAGTCTAGGGATTTGTCTCACTTAATTGGATCATAAGTTGTTGAAATTAGTTGATTATAGAATGTTTGGAATAGTGAGTTTGACTAGGATTGCTTGTGTTTATGGGGTTTAGAGTAGTTTAGACATATCACTTAGGATCAGATTAGAGCATTTAGGTCATAAAATCAATAGGTTATATACATTAAAAGTCAAAATTGCTTTTGATTCAACATAGCAGTTGACTGTTAGGCTTAAGGTTTACATAATCATATAATTTGTTGCAATAGTAGTCTAATTAGCTTAATTTAGGAAGAATACAGCTTAATACTTCATTAGTAGTCATCTAGGATCAATTTAAATTCAGCTTAGTCAAAGTATTTGCAGAATCCTAAAAGTCAACTAGTTGTGTACTCAGAATTTGGACAGACCTTTGTAAGCACTTGTGGATTCATCTTTGGTTGAAAATACTTTTTGATTGCTGATTTGTAATCTTTGGTGGCTTGTGAATCTAGAACAATAAGGAGTTTTGACTTTGGAGCTTGTTTGCACAGCTTATTTTGCTCAATAAGTTGGTCATATAGCCTCAGCATACACTAAGTCAGTATATACTGACTCAGTATACACTAAGCTTGTTGATATTTAGCTTGTTCCAGCTTATTACTTGGTAATTTTAGTTCATTAGGATAGTGTCTAGTTGCTGGTAGCTCATTTCTTCAATTGGTAGCTTATAGTGCTTTCTGCTTATTCATTTAGTACTTATTCAACTGCTTATTGCTCTTTAACTATGTATCTGTGTTTAATTTGGCCTAATCTCAGTTCATTTGAGCTTAATTGAGTTAATAACACCTTTGGTTTAAGTTTGGTACATTTTGGTCACTAGTAGTGCTTATTAATAAGCACTTTCATTAAGCTGATTTTAAGCCATTAAGCACTTTTCAAGCTTATTTTTCAAGTTTTAAATTTTTCTTAGGTTTTAGATATTATTTTAGAATTTCTTTAAAATTTTCAGATTTTTCTGAGTTGTTTTGCTATTTTTCTTATTTTATTTTAGTTTTTAATCAATTTTTAATTACTTTTATTAAAGAAAAACCAAATAAAAATCAGAAAAAGCTTGAAAAATTCCAAAAATATTTTAGAAAATATTTTTTAGTTATTTTAGATTTTTCAAAATTAATTTCACATTTTTCTCATTTAATTTCACTTTTATTTGAATTTTAATTACTTTTTAATTAGTTAAAATAGTTTTTAATTCATAATAATTAAATAAAAAGTCAAAAAAATATTTTTCTTTTTCCCAAAATTTTATTTTGTCATTTTTAGCTTAGAAAAATTATTTTCAAACCCGTAGGATTTGTCTAGCTTCAAATTCACTTTATAATTCACGCGTTTACATTTAATTTACGTTTTAGCTTACGGTTTTAATTCTACATTACATTTTAGGTTTGGTAATTTGATTTAATTGCTTAATTGGTTAATTGTGCTTCATTTTCATATTCATTAGTATAATTCTCATTCAAATCACTTTTTCCCACTTTCACGACACTTTTCACGAACCAGGAATTTCTAATTCCATTCACACCTTCACACGGATTATGATCTCGGGATTTGTATTTCTTTCAAATCCTTTAGAGAAATATAAATACTATACTATATACTAATTTGAGCAAATCAACCTTCCTTGCAATCTCTGCATCTTTAGCTTCTATCTTAGCAAGTCTTGCTGCTTTAGCTTCTTCTTAAGCTTTGATTCTTGCAATCTCAGCCATACTTGCTTGCTCCTCTCTTAATTACCTTTTCGTTTTCTTCTTTGGTTCAGAAGTTTCTTCAAAAATATGTTTTCCTTCTCTTTGAGTAGTAGCAGAATTAACTTCATGGCCAGTATTAACTTGATCATTGCCAGACTTAATATCTTCTGCATCAGAATTAACTTGATCACCACCAGTATCTCTACCATAACTAATGTCTCCCAAGTTAATCTTTTTCCCAATTCCTGTCTTGACCTTTCTCTTCTTCTGACTAAGGGTATGAGCCAGGATTTCAGCAGCTTCTAAACCTTGAGAACTTATGTTGGTCTCCCCAGATGATTTTGGTGGTGTAGGGGTCTATTCTGCTTCATTTAAATTCCTCCTCTGTTTGGAAGAATTTTCTTCACCCTGTTCTTCATCTGAATCAGAGAACACCACCCCTTTATTTTTCAAAATACCTTCTTGTTTCTTCACCTTCCTCACCAGCTTAATAATAGCATCTCCCATAGTTTCTTTAATCTTTTTGAGATCCTTTTCCAAATTTGCTATTCTTTTGAGCAATGTTGGAACAACCTGAAGAAGTGTCTCCATAGTCATAGGGACAAGTTCCTCCTCATGAGTTAGAGTTGGAACCCGGGTTTGGGGACTGTGAGATGACTGTTGAGGTGATGGAGTAGGTGAAGGTTGTGGTGTAGGTGATTGTTGTTGTTGTTGTTCAGAGGAGCTAGGTTATCTAGGCTCACGAGTAGGCTCCTCCTCTTCATTCAATGGTTGGGATTGAGCTTCACTTGTAGAGGGTGATGTACCTGCACTGTTAGTACCAACAGGTAACATAACAGCTAATAATAGCTTATTAGTCCCCACAAATCCCCTTTTCAAGTTATTAAAAACCTTTTTATTAAATGGGACAACCATGTATAGGATTTTGCTATGTGTTTCTACATTCAAAACCATTTGTAGAAATCGTGGGTACATTAAAAATTTGGTTTTGCTTTTAGAATTTGCAACCATTGCTTCAAAAATATATCTTGAAAAGTTGAAAATCCTATCAGTGGATAGACAGACCAAAGCTGAAGCAATGTTGCTCCCAAATTGGTCCCATCCACCACTTTTAGAACTCAAGCAATGAAGCAAATGATGGAGTAAAAATCTCCAATTGGGTGTAAAATGACCTTTCCAAAATGTAAATGACCCATCAATATGATACCCAATATCTTTTAACCCTTTAAAAATTTCTTCATTAGGCAACATAAGAGGGCCTGAGGTATCATCCGATTGAAGACTTCTCCTAGTGGATCCTCTATAACAGAGTATTCAATGGTATCAATAGTGGCCCTTAATTCTCTAGTCCCATCATCAAGAGTTGAGGCTTCAGCAGTCTGCCAAAATTGCTTGACCATAGAATCATAGATGGTAGGGGTATGAAGTAAGGCATACCTGATGTGCGTCCCTTTCAAGAAGTCCACTATCTGATGGAAACCATCACTCTTATCTGGTTTCTTAAGAAAACCCACTTGGTTGTGTTTGTCACAATATTTTATTCTTGCCATTTGCCTAGAGAATAATTTTGAAAAAACTTTTGAAATTACTGAGATTAAAGTCGTGGTAGGGTTTAAGTACTGGCTGTGAAAGCAGAGTATGCGATTTAATTGCCGTGAATAAATGATTTTTACTTTGAAGTTTAAAGAGAAGTAAATAATAGATAAGAATAAAAATGAAATTAAATCTTATCCTTATATACCTCTTAGCGCTAGAAAAGAAGTAACGACACTATTGACACAGTGAAAATCATTTAACGTCTGACAAGTACTAACGGTAACATAAATTACACTATCAGACATAAAATGGTCAACCAGACTTAAGTGATGGCTCACCAGACTTAACCAATTTTTTACCCACATGACAGAAACTTACATACAACCAACATTAGTAGAGCTCCAAGCAACTCCAATCCATGCTTTTCCTGGATAGATTAGTTAAAAACCAAGAAAACATACAATACTATGTTGATTGAAACAAAACTAGCTACCAGGATTAATTGTAAAGGTACCAGATTTAATTCAAACTACGAGCATTGAAACTATAAGTATAATGTTGAGGCAACATGATCAAGATCCCTTCATGTTTTAATGATGACAAATAAATCATCGAAACACATAAAATAACAAACGTTAGCTCAAAATCGCTGGAGCCCATGTCTGCTCCTGGCGCGTTGCCCGCGCGTCAACGCGCGGGTGACGCGCCAGGACACTGTATGGTTCCGAGTGAATTATGAAAGTCGGCTTTCCCCTTACCCGACAAATGTCGATCTTTCAATACAGGTATGAATATGTTATGTGCTTAATTGAGAACACTCGAAACGAGTTTTGATACTTGAGAGATCCCACTTTTAAAACACCCATTTACGGAAAAACGCCAGCTCATGTTTTCTAACTATCGCCTCTAGCCAAGGCTTTTCTAAACTTAGGGAGCTTATATATTTCACGTAACATCGTGTTGAAGCATCCATATGCTCATATCCCGTGCTTACGTCTTCTCTAATTACGTAACGGGTTTACTCCCTTATTGGTCAAACTAAGTCAAAGGTCACTTTGCGTAAACACATCCTTTCCCACTTGGGTTATGCTTTACATCTAGGCAAAGCACTTAATTTTTTTGAACCAAGGTATTAGTTGAGAACGTCGAATCGCGGAAAGTCACGAGATATGAAACTATGGATTCTCGACGTTGTGTTACTTGAACTTATAAGTAACTTATGATTTTCTCAACTCATAATCTTAATTTTCTAAACCTTTTCTTCTTATTGACAATTAGATTACCTCTTAATCTTATTTTAATCTCATTTCTACATAAGACAAATCCAACTCATTCCTTACACACTCTTGATCTCCACCATCCATTCCCTTACAACACATCCTAACCTTCCAATTTCAACACATGAGAATTACTTGAATTTCTAATGAGGCTCCATCTAATCCAAGCCATCCATTTCAAACCAAAACCATCTCAACCATTCATCATATTTCTTCCCCCCACGATTTGGAACATTCCACTAGCATATTCTTTCTTCCTCTCCATTCCATCACATGTGTTGGATCCTCACCATCTATTTCAAAACAAAACCATCTCAACCATTGATTTCCCCTTTCCCCCCAAGCAAGCATATTCTTTTGGAATATCCCTTCTTAACCCCATTCTCTACATCTCAACCATTCATTTCAAATAAACACATCTCAACCCTTTATACTCAACACATGCCAAATAATTTGAAAACCAAAGGAGGCTCCCTTTGATCCTAGCCATCCAATTCAAACCATCTCATCTCAACCCTCCATCTCATTCTTCCCCCCAAAGCATTGGAATATACCTTGGCATATTCTTTCTCTCTTTTCTATGCCATGTGAGGAGATACACTTCTACCCCTTCCAAATTATCCTATCTACACTTTATACCCTTGGTAATTTGGTTTTCTTATAAATACTTCACAAAACATTTTCTAATTGGTTATTTGAGTTGGTAAACCTTAGATTGATTAATGTTAAGGTTTAATGTGAAGTACAATTGGGGGTTTAGCAAGGATAGGTATTTATAAGATCCAAACCCCCAATACTTGGGAAATCTTTACAGAAGCCTGGCGCGCTGCCCGCGCGCTGACGCGCGGGTGACGCGCCTGCCTTGGTAAAAATTCCCAAGTTTGGGTTCTTGGCCTATAAATACCACCCTTGCCTCTTGTATTCCTCACCCCTGCCATTATTCTTTCTCTCTAGATTCTTTCTTTCTAAACACTCTCAAATCTCTATCTCTACCTCTAATCTTGTGTTCTTGATTTTCACTTTAACATCTTTGAAGGTACACATCTCTTTACAAGGGAAGAATCACAAGAACCTAATCCACTCTTGTGATTGTGTCGAGGGTCTTCTTCCTTATACCCTTTCTATTACAATCGAGTCTCTAGGTTAGGTTAGGGCTTGGTTGAACAAACATATATTCATTCATTCAATTGTTTGTAAGGGAAGTCTTGTGTCTTGGTGACCAAGCCTAGATCATTGGGGATCTAGTTGGGGTTTGATACTTCTGATGGGAAGTGTTGGTAGTGATCTTTGTGATCCTTAGGTGAAGTCGAATCGCGAGATTCTTTTGGGTTGTTTCCGAGGGCGGAATACCGTTGGGGAGTAACTCCTTCTTTGTGAGTGTCAATATTGGTGAATATCGTTGGAGTGAATTGTAACGGTTTGTAGTCCACCGAAACGATTATACTAGTGAATAGTATCAGAGTCGCGGATTCACAACTGGACGTACGGACGGTATAAACCCCCATCCCGAACCAGTATATATCGTGGTGTCTTTTACTTGCTTTATATACTTTGGTTGTGTTAGTGGTTGTTGGATTATTATACAACCACTTTGTGTTCTCTTTGGCTTAAAGTTTTTAGACATCTAAAAAGCCGAAGAAACCGTATTCACCCCCCTCTACGGTTCTACAATTGGTATCAGAGCGGAATACTCAAGTTTTTGAGCGTTAAAGCCTTCCCGAGAAGTCGTTTTAAGTCAAAAACTTCTTTCCCAAAAAATCTAAAATCCTAACTAAGATTTATGGTAAAGTAGAGTATAGATCCATGGCTCAAGAGAACTATAGAGAGAGGCATTCTATGGAAAGACCACCTTTGTTTGAATATGAAGGATTCTGTTTTTGGAAAATCCTATTTGAAACCTATGTTAGGTCTAAGGATTATGACTTATGGTATATCTTCCAAAATGGTGATTTTGATGATAAGGAAAAGAAGATGGCCGACAGGAATGTTCGAGCCAAGATGATGATATATGATGCCCTACCTCAAGAGGAGCTTGAGAGGGTGTGCATGTGCAAGACTACACAAGTCAAGGCCAACAAGATAGACTCTCTCATTCAACAATATGAAGAGTTCTCTATCACAAATGATGAAACTATTGATAGCAGTTTAATGAGATTCAATACTATCACTACAAGCTTGAACTAGTTAGATCCAAGCTATTATAGAAAAAATCATATTGAAAAATTTGTTAATGCTATTTCCAAAAATTGGCAACTTGAAGAAGCAAAGGTTGAAGAAACAAGAAGTTTGGGAAAATTATCGTTAGAGAAGATAATTGATGATCTTAACGCACATGAAGTGTTTCTTGATAATATTAGAGTCATCACCAAGGAAGAGGCCGATTCACTAGATTTTGAAGATGAAGTTACTACAAGCCAAACTAGTGATCAAGATGCTTCTCTTGATAAAGACAAAGCTGTAGATGATGAAGTCATTGTGACAATAAGGGAACTCAATAACCACCATGAACAAAGAAGATGCAATGATCAAGAGATTGCATTCGTCGGAGTGGTTTGGAGTAATAGTGAAGATGAGAATCATTCGCATGGAGAAGTCACTTGCCTCACGACACTTGAAGCTCTTGAGGTATCATCTAATCCTTCCTCGTCTAATAACAATCTAGATATTCATAAATTGCAAAAGGAATATGAAGAATTAATTAAACTTGATGAAAACAATTTGAGAAATATAGAAGAAAACGAAATGGATAAACATAAACTCAAGAAAGAAATTAGTGAACTTGAAGATAAATTGATACTACTTAAATTTAAGAAAAGTAGTTTTGATTTAAACAAAATATTAAGTGAACAAAAACCCTTTCATGATAAAGGAGGTCTTGGTTTTTCGGAAAATGATAAAAATACATTTACAAGACAACATAAATTC
Source organism: Artemisia argyi (assembly GCA_030686995.1). NCBI lineage: Eukaryota > Viridiplantae > Streptophyta > Magnoliopsida > Asterales > Asteraceae > Artemisia > Artemisia argyi. The sequence goes on from JARVZY010009201.1 coordinate 21,062, forward strand.
ATTGTGTTCATAAAAGAAGGTCATAAATCTAAAATTACCAACTCTGACGTGCAGGCTGACGCGTCAACGCGCGACAAACGCGCCAGTAGTCTGAGTAAAAATGGTTCATCATTAAATGCTTTTACTAAACCATGCTTTCTTCAAACTTCTTGTGTAGTCACCCGTAACATTACTCTTCATGACTTTGTAAAAGTCACCAATGATGAGCATGGTAGCAATCTAAACTCTAAGCTTTGAAGTACAAGTAATCTTAATGATGATGATTTTAGTATTATGTTTACCAATGTAGATTGCACTATTAGTAAAAACGGTAACATACTAGCTAAAGGTCATAGGCGAAACAACTTGTATACTTGTTGATCATAGAATATTAGTAGCAATATATGCATAACAAACATTGTAAATAACCCAACACTTCGGCTTAGGAAATTAGGTCTTACCAACAAGCTAGTAAGTAATTTACCACATGGTAAATAACCCAATGCCTCGGCTTAGGAAGTTAGGTCTTGCCGACAAGCTAGTAAGCAAATTACCATTGTTAAGTTTTGTAAGGCATTATTGTGATACATGTCTAGGGAGTCAAGGACAAGCAAGCAACGAAAATTGGCATGAAGTGTCAACATATAAGGTTTTGGAATTGATACACTTTGATTTGTACAATCCATCTCCAATTCAAAGTTAAGGAGGAAACTCCTACACTTTAATAATTATAGATGGTTATCCAAATTGTCTAGGATAGAGTTTTTAGAAAACATGGATGGAGTCTTTTATAAATTCAACATTTTAAGAATAAACTTGAAAACCTACTTGATTGTTCAATTGTCTCAATTAAAACAAATCATAGTAGTGAATTTGACAAAATGCAATTTGGAACCTTTTGTGAATAACATGGAATATCTTATAACTTATCGGGCCCGTTCACTTCTCAATCGCATGAGATTGTTGAAAGAACACATCGTAAGTTAAGAAAGATGAGTCGAGCCATGCTTGATGAACAATCCATTCCACACATGTTTTGGTGTCATGCCCTAGATACCGCATGTTATATCTTTAATAGAGTATTTGGTTGCAAAGTATTTATACTTAACACCAAAGAATATCTCACCAAATTCGACCCAATGTCATATGAAGGTGTGTTCCTAGGATACTCTCAAACTAGTAAAGCATACATAGTGCTTAATAAGGAAACAATGAGGATTGAGGAATCTCTCAATGTGACCTTTGATGAGAGCATGCCCGAGCCTAAATCATCTCCTTCGGTAGAAGATGATGTGATCAATGAACCTATAGTTCAAGATCAAGAAAGGTCGCCGACATTACAAGTTAATGTTTCGGTTGAAGGCAATCCTAAGAATGTGAGAAAAGCGAGGGGTCATCCTATACAACAAGTCATCGGTGACTTGAATAAAAGGACACTTAGGTCACAAAACAAACAAGATTAGGTTTTTAGCATGACATTTTTCAAGAGTCCAAATTGCTTTGGGATAGATTTTGATGTTAAAACATGCATCTTAAGAGAACAATCCATAAGATATAATGAATTGTCTAGAAGTCGTCTGCACGTCCTTTAGATGTTCTTAGTGGTTATATAGTTATATGTCTAGGACTTATGTGGAGGCATGAAAGACAAAATATATATCAATTCATTATTCAAACGATGATTGATAATATTCAAGACTCTACATGTCTATATTATGTGCAACGAACAAGAAAATTTAACACAAAGAATATCTTGATAAGATTGAAAGTCATTTGTGTCAAAATCCCAAGATTAGATAAAACTTCAAATTACGGCTCACAATCATATTGGAGGATGCACATCTATATCTACTTGTTCAATTTATGTGAATATGGCATACTTTGTGTTTAGGAAAGAAGAGAAATGAATGATTTTGTGCTAACTTACAAACTATTTACATAGTTGAAGAGAATTTCTATGAATCGAATTCGGTATGGTATTGCATAACAAACTAAAATATCCAATGAATAGACTAAATAAGCTAAGTTCCTCATCCGAGATCTTAGGAACTTATGGTGTTAATGCAAGTAACACATAAGGATTATTTATGTCGACACACTACACAACGAACTATGAACCGGAGATATCATGTATTGTGTATTGACTTTCTATATAATGTGTGATGGTTCATAGGATCTAGCTTGTGTACCTTAAATGAAGAAGCACTTAATTGTCATACATATATAACTACACTCATTGAATATCCTACATGAAATACTTGCACTTGGTTCATGTATTGGGTAGTTGTAGGTTCAAAATGGTGTTTGATAAAGTCATTCTCCAAAAATTTGATGTCACTCATCAACTATGATAAATTCTTGCATATCTTTTGTAAAGAATGCATGCAACTACCATAGGATCTAACATGAGCATTCAAATCCAACCAAACTCATAACTAACTCAATCCTAATCACTCATGTCATACAAGAATAATTATCTTCCCCATACACCACTTTCTTTCAACTCATCTTGTACTAGGAATCTTAGTACTAAGAATGATTATCCTTTGGACTATAGATCTTCCTTAAACATACCTAATTCATACTAATTGGCTATAAAAGGAGTGACTTTGTATCATATGCCTTCATCACAACCTTCTTCTTCCTTAAATACACTTATCTTCTCTTCGAAAGAATGGCAACTAAGTTTTTCGTGAAACGTGTTGACGAGTCAAATGAAACTAATGTGTATGAACCATTTGAGTACCGTGAATATCGTGAAGGTCGTGTATGCGACAAAAATTTCATGTGTGCCACCGATATGAGAAAACCATTCATCCAAGCTAATGCCTTCTCCTTAGTTCGTGACCTACCCATCAAAATTTATACTAGGCATCTTCAAGAATTCTATGCTAGATTATATCTAGATCAACCTTCTCTTACTCTCAATTTTCGTATGTATGGGCATGGGTATGCATGGAGCTTAAAGAAGTTGGGAAAGGTGTTGAATGTGTGTTCTAAAGGGAACTTGTTCTATAGAAGGTCCACCAAGACGGAGGACTTCATGAACATAAGGCACTATCATCCGAGTACTTATGCTCTAGTGGCCCCAATTCATGCCGTCATCATTCAAAATACCATTCTTCAACCCGACTACCATTGTGAGAAGGCCGCATTTGAACATTGGAACAAATATCAACTTCACGTCAAATTGATGCCTTGGGCGGAGGTCTTGTTGAAGAATGTGTTTATGGAGGTGGAACCTCAAGAGAAGATACCCATCATTGTTGGGTACATGCTCTATTGTATTATGACCGAGACTCCATTCAACTTTGCTTACTTTATAGCAAAGAGAATGGAAGCTTTGGACTACAATAAGGAGCCACTTCCATATGCTAGACTCTTGTCACACATCTTTGACCACATTAAGAGCAAGTACCCAAATGATCATTCTAGAATGATTGAAGTTGATGATGTGACCCCAATGGAAGAATCTTTCACAATGGACTCTCTTGAGTTTTAAGATCTATTCATAAGTTGTTGTAGTTTTTCCTAGGAGTTCTAGGATGTTTTAAGTGTTGTTGCTTAGTTGGTTGTATGATCCATGCTTCTTCTATGAAATAAAATGCTTATGTTATGTTATAATAATACTCATATGAATATATACATATATAGTATTGCTCTTGCTCATCATTCGGTCTATAAAAGTCATAAAGGGATAAGTTTTATAAAATCTAATTAAATTGGACAAACACATAAACATATATACGTATTGCTATGAGAACTAACCCATGTTGCAAGTTTCCAAATGGTCACCTAACCCATTTTTGGAACTTTCACATGTGAGGATTTCTTGTTTGTTGCATGTTGTGATTTATATGTGTTGCTAGGCCACCGCAAAGGTGAGGCTCTTGACCCATGGATCCCCGCCTTGAAACAAGGGGGAGCAACGATCTAGGGGGAGCTATGTTCAAGGGGGAGCATATTCGGGTGCAAATACAAGCTAGCTCATTTATCCCACAGGTCCAAGTTCGAAACCTGGCTTGATTGGAAGTCCCGCCTTTTTGATTCGACAAAAGGGGGAGAAAGAAAGCAAGAGCGTGAATACCATTCAAGAAATGTTAAAGGCTTCACCAAATTACAAGGCAAAGGTCAAGACGCAAGCAACACCAAAGGCGCGCTTTGTCTTCGCTAAGTTTTGTAATTTTATTTGCTTTCTGTTTTTATTTGTCATCATCAAAAAGGGGGAGATTGTTGAGGCAACATGATCAAGATCTCTTCAAGTTTTAATGATGACAAATAAACCATCGAAACACTTAAAATAACAAACGTTTGTTCAAAATCGTCGGATCCCATGTCTGCTCCTGGCGCGCTGCCCGCGCGTCAACGCGCAGGTGACGCGCCAGGACACTGTATGGTTCCGGGCGAATTTTGAAAGTTGGCTTTCCCCTTACCTGACAAATGTGAATCTTTCAATACAGGTATGAATATGTTATGTGCTTAATTGAGAACACTCGAAACGAGTTTTG